>LOJH01032457.1:0-16543 GCA_001685095.1 Ellobius talpinus
GGGAGGGACGGACAGAGGGAGAAAATCTTATGTCCTACATTTGTATTTCACAAGCCTAAGTACAGGGCAAGAGAATCTTAGATTTCCAGAAACTCATGGGGAAGAAATTTAGAGTCTGAAAATAAGAACCCAATACATGTGAGTGAAAGAGACAGAAGGAAAAAAATCAAATTCTAAAATCATTAATAATCATACAAAGGTGGGATGTGGTGGATCACACCTTTGATTCCAGTAATAGGAGGCAGAGGAAGGTGGATCTCTTGAGTGTGAGGCTAGTCAAATCTGCAGTCAGTTCTAGACCAGCCAGGGCTACACTGAAAGACCATCTCAAAAGTCAAAAGATATCACAGTTTTAATGCAGATGGGGACTTGTTTATAAAATATTTTAAGATTCTACTATTTTCTTCTTCAAATTCCTTAATGTTTTAAGAGTACAGTTAACATTATCAAACCAAAGGTTGCAAAAAGCACTGTTACTACAAATGAGCAGGAAAGGTGGCTGCATGTAAGTATATTGCAATGGTAGCAGAACACAAAGTAGCACAATCCTATTTCAAAATGTATTAATAGAGGCTAAATAAAGGTTATTTCAAGTAACAGTCACAAAACCACATGGAAAGTTTCCAGGATGAGATCTCCATGATCCACACATCTTTTATCTCTTAGCAATGAAAAACCATTATAATTTGTAGGGATTACAAATCTATACAAATCAATACAACCATACATGTAAAGCATATGTTAAAATGGTAATAATTAGGGGGCTGGAGAGATGGCTCAGCAGTTAACAGCACTGACTGCTCTTCCAGAGAACCCAGGTTCAATTCTCAGTACCCCCACGGCAGCTCACAACTGTCTGTAACTCCAGTTCCAGGGGATCCAACAACCTCACGCAGACATACAAGCAGGCACAACACCAGTGTACATAAAATACAAATAAATAAATTATTTTTAAAAATGGAAATAATTATGAAATCAGGATAAAGTCAAGTTAATCTCAAATAAATGGTCATGATTCTTATCAAGTATACATCATCAGAAGAGGACATTTGTCATTATGCTCACATATGATTAATTTCATTGCCCTTCTTAGTCTAAAACTATCACTAAAGTGCATTTTCTAAATTTCCCAATCATTTCACTGTGGTTTGGATTAAAACATCTATTTATTTACCGGTTTAATTCCTTTCCACCTGGAAAATACTTGTTTCCTATGCAGTAAAAGCCAATAAGGCTTTACAGTTCTTTCCTATTACCTCTTGGGATAGTAAAAAACTCTGATATTAGCAACAGTCTACAAAGCTGAACTTTTCAATGAAAAGAGAATTCACAATTTCTATTTCATGATATGACACAGTAGTTATTTCTAATTTTAAAAGAGTAAATTTAAGATGACATTGATTGCCTATTTTCAGTATTTAGATTGAAAACAGTAAAAAAAATAACAAGTTATCAAAATTTCAAGATGTACCTTTAAGAGTTTACCACTTATGCCAATATTTCTACAACATGAAATTCCAAGTCCTGATATACAAAAGTAACAGAAAAGAGAAGTACTTTATATAGCTAACTAGACACTTGAGCACTTGTTTCTTTCAATTATAAGACAGTAATGATTCAAGTAAAATGTCCTTTACTTTCCTTCTAACATGTTGTACATTAGGAAGTGTGCTACAAAAAGCACAGAAAAAACAAACAAGTTGAATCTCAACTCTCATTTAAAAAAATATTCATTTCCTTTAAACAAAGGCCACAAAGCAATAAGATCTTATTAACTTGACCCCATCCTCACTCCTTTTCCTTTTTCTTGAAACTAAGTCTCACCCTAACTCAGGTTGACTTGAGCTTAGTAGGCAGACAGGCAAGCATCACACTCCTGGCAATTATCGTGCTTCAGCCTTGCATGTCCTGGGAATACAGGCATGAACCACCATGCCTGGCTTCCTAAGCACTTTCAGCAATTACATTCCCTTATAAAGAGCTTAAATAAGTAGGTTCTCAGAGCTAAGTGGAAAAGGAGAATGAGATTAATGATGCACAGTTTATTTCTCTGTGAATGAGAAAATTTTCACAATCATATATTTCAGGGATTATAATAAAGACTTGTTCCATAGCCCTAGTTTTCTTCAAAGTTTCAGATGGCCTGTAAGACAGACTAGGCAAAGGATTCCTGTTGATTTAAAGTACTTCCTCCCCCNCACACATTGAGGGACTACTTGCTATATCACTTATATTGGTCTCAAAAGCATGAGTGTTGGCTGAGGTTGGGGTCCAACCAATAGCCTCAAGCTTACAAAGCAGGAAGGCACTTTCTACAGTATGTATATAGAAGTAATTCTTCATGAAGCTTAAGTGTGTTAGCAGGGTCAACTCTGAAAACTGCCTGTGGCCTTTTGTTCTATCATTTTGTTTGCCAAAAATAAGTTTTCCTTACCTTCATGCAGTGACAATTAGAGTTGATTGTGTTTCTATTTATTACTGTTATTAATTGATAAGCATACTGAAAGGTTACTCTGCCGCCAGAACTTAGTGCTGAAACAATACTCTTAGCCAAGGCCTAGACCAGTTGTTTTTCAAAACAGTCCCCCGTCTAGTAGCATCAACCATACTGAAGAACTATTAATAGTTAAAAAATGCAAATTCCTAAGCAAGCGCTAGACTTATAGACACAGAACCTAAAAGGGAGACCTAAGTTTTTAACAAGTCCTTAGGCAATTCTAATGTTAGCGTAACTGACAACACTGACCCTTTGAGAATTTGATAAACTCTATTTATGGCTTTCCCAGAAATACACAACAGTTAATATTTTGAGACACAACTTTAGCCAGTTCCACGATTATATGGAAAACCTTCAAATAATGTATATTTCTAAGTCTTTCCCCAACTTATGGTAAGTATGAGGATCCCAGGAATCCTTGTTTTTTAAAAAAAAAATTCCATGGCTGAATCTAAGGCTCTGTCAGCTGGGGAAAGCTTACTCTATCACAAACACTCTGACCACCCCCAATCCTTTACTAGACATGGCATCAACCTCACTAATTTTCTTTACTAACTTTTTGTGACTTTTATTAGTTAAGAACACACTTGGTCTAGAATTCATCTCAGCAGATCACCAGAGTCCAAGATTTAAGACATTTTCTTGGCAGATGTTACTTTGCTTAGTTAATTCTTTTCTTAATAACCACAAAAATCTTCAAATACATTACAAATACATACATGAGAAAGTAAGCCATTGTCTGTGCAGAGCTGGGACTCATGAAGAAGTCCTCTAACAAGTGTGAAAACCCTAAGGCAAAGGAGAAACTCTGATCCCAGGTAGAAAGATATCCTCTCAGAAAGAGCTCTCTCCTTCCTAAAATACTGAGCAGCAGAAATAGCAGGTTGGAGAAGTGGCAATGCTTCTTCCCCCAAATTACATAGAGAAAACCTAAAACCAATTTGTAAACATTATGAACACAAAGGTAGTTTCCCCTGGAAGCTTTAAACAGATGAGGACTTAATTATCTCTGATCCCTATCTGAAGTGGAACAAAGAGGAAGTTTTTCAAGAAGAGATTTGAAGAGCCAGAAGCATAGTTAATCATTCAAGAAAAGATTTCAAGGCTGATTTAAACTGCCTGTGAAGCTACAAAAAAAAATTTCTCAGGTCACATGAACTATGAATCCGGAACGAGCTGGCAAGACTGTGGCCAAAGGAGAAGAAGCCCTAAAACTACAATATTTAACCTTGTATTATCAACTGCAGCACATTTTTTCCATTTTATTTTTTTTTCATTTTATTGAAACGTAATTGATACCAAAATAAATTCAAGGTGTATAATGTGATGACTTCACATATTGCAAAGTGACTGCCACAATCAGGTTCGTTAAGCATCTAACACTTTAACTAGCTAGTTTTTGTGTATGAGGAGAAAAATTTAAATCTACTTCTCTTAGGAAGTTTCAAATATACGTGATAGATGATAGTATTGTTAACTATGGTCATCAGGCTATACACAAGTTGCTTACAACTTACTCAAAGTAACTGAAAATCTAAACTTGACTAAGATCTGTCAGAATGGGATTCACCATTCTATACTGGTTCTTTTGTTGTTGTTGAAATTATGTATGTGTAGGAGAAAGGGAGAATGTACAGCACATGTGTGCATAAGGGGGCATCAGATGGAGGTTGTCAGCTGCCCAATGTGGGTGAGTGCTGAAATTGAACACAGGTCCTTTAGCAAGGACAGTAAGAGTTCATAATTGCAGAGCCATCTCTCCAAGCCTTTTTGCTATGTTTATATGAGTTCAACATTTTGAAATTCCACATATGTGAAATAATAAAGTATTTATCTTTCTTTGTAAGATTTATTTCACTTAGCATAATTTTTTGCAGTGCTAGGACACATAGGCTTCTAGTCCACTAAGTACTCAACTCTATCATTAAGCAACATCTCTAGTCCTTTTGGGGGGGAGGGGTTGTGATAGGGGTGAGCATGACAAATCCTTATACACCCCTGTTACCCCTAGAATGGCTATGTACCCAAAGGTTTGTACTGTTGTTTCCATTATTTAGGGAATACTTTATTAGTTTCTGTATCAACCCCAGAGAGATAAGATCTTATATTTAACAGCATATTACTTCTGTACAAATGAAAAACATATAAAGTTAATGTTTTTAGATCACCAACTTCATTTTTTGGACAATGCCAACTCAGCATGATAAAATAAGATACATTCCAAAGTTGACAGTACAGCAAGTTCCCAAATATATATAATGTATTATCTGTGTGTATATGTGTATTTATTTGTATGAAACGATCAATAGCAGCAACAGTTTTCCAGGTTCTTCAGTCATATGGACAAAATTTTACACAGCCATCACTGAAAGACTAAAGCATCCTTATTTTGATGCTTGCAAAATATATTTGACATAATTTGATTTAATTATGTGTACTTTATAATATTAATTTACTGATCATTATATTTAATAATACTCAGCATCAACAAAGCCAGTTTTCAAATACTAGATCAACATTCGTTAGCAAACATTTTACTACTCACTGTTATATGCCTGAAAAATAAAATTTATTGCTATTTGGTTTTGCATAGAATCTATCTAAATCACAATTAACGTGTGGTGCCGAAGAACTCCAAAGCCACTTAATCTTTTTTTGAGACAGGGTCTCACAGTATAGCTCTAGATGCACTGAGATCTGGTCTGAACACACAGACATCTATCTGCCTACCTTAAATTTTGGGATTAAAAGCATTTATCACCATGCCCAGAATATTGTTCTTTTCTTGTTTTTTTTGTTGTTGTTGTTGGTTTTTTCAAGACAGGGTTTCTCTGTGAAACAGTCCTGCTTGTCCTGGAACTCGCTCTGAAGACCAAGCTGGCCTCAAACTCACAGAGCTCTGCCTGTCTCTGATTCCTGAGTGCTGGGATTAAAGGTGTGCACCACCAATGCCTGACTGCTTGGTGTTTCTTAAATGCAATCAGAAATATGTACAAGTTGGTCAAAATTATCTAATACAAACTATTTTATGCTAAAGTTTCAGTTATCTCAACTAATTTCATTAGTGGTTGGCATTCTCCGTGAGTACTGGGCTCTTCACCCACTGGGTTAAGACTGACATAGAGTTGCTACTTGTTTCTATTGCCTAGGATCCCAAGAGTACTCTTCCACATATATCCCTAGCCTCTAAGAAAAGACCAAAACTCAAAATTCAAAGTATAGTTTTTTTCCACAGAACACATATTGCTTTCACATTATTATTAAGTTTAGAAAAAGTAGACTGAGTCATCTTAAGATAAGCACTATCTGAAACTCCTCTTGTATAATTAAATTTAACATTAGAACCCTCAATTGCCCTGTTTGGGTTCCAAAAGTATGGGGCAAGTATGGGGCAATACCCCACCCCCACAGGCTCACATTAGAACAAGAGGTGGTCAAACCTCTTAGGCAGCTTCAGATGCAAAAAAGGATTAGGAAGCAATTCATCCAACATATATTAACTGAGACATCCACAGCTTGTTAAACATTGGCACAAAGATTATATATGATGCAAAAATGAAACTAACCAAAAATTGTATAAAAGATAAAATTTCTTTGGTATAAACTGCCACAACTCCACCCCATAATAGGCATTGAACTTTAGGACTCACAGATGCTGGGCAATAGCTTTACTACTAACTGTAATCTCAGGCTGGTGTGAATGTTCAAGATAATATATTTCAATTATGTAAAATAACATGACAGAATATTGAAAATATTTTAAATGAAAATAAAACTTCATTAATTAATCCCAGGATATTAGGATTTAAAAAATGATTTACACAATAAAGATCCATCTATATATAAAACAGTTAGAAGAACTAGGAATGTTTCAACTAAGGCTTTCATTATTCTTTATATACTGGAAATTTTTTTATCCATTTTATTCTACATCACAGATTTAAAAACAAAAACTCTTAGGTGGCTGGAGAGATGTTTCGACCCATACTACTTCAACACCCAGTCCAGGTGGTTCATAACTATCTGTAACTCTAGTGGGGAGAGGGGTCCTGACACCCTCTTCTGGTCTTCTTGGACACAGCATTACTACCTCCTCTCCTCAAGTATGGAAGACCTGCTAGATTGTGTTTCTCAACCTTCCTAATGTTGTGATCCATTAAAACAGTTCCTCATGTCATTCGTGGTGACCCTTGTACTGGCTGGTTTTGTGTGTAAACTTGACAATTTGACACAAGCTAGAGGCATCAGAGAGGAAGGATCCTTAAGTGGAAGAAATACCTCCATGAAATCCAACTGTAGGACATTTTTCTCAATTAATGATCAATAGACGAGGGCCCGAGCCATGATGAGTGAGGCCATCCTTGGGCTGGTGGTCCTGAGTTCAATAAGAAAGCAGGCTGAACAAGTCATATAAAACAAGCCAGTAAGCAGCACTCCTCCAAGGCTTCTGCATCACCTCCTGCCTCCAGGAATCTGCTCTGTTTAAGTTCCTGTCCTGAATTCCTTCAGTGAAGAACAGCAACATGGGAGTGTAAGACTTTCCTCCCCAACTTGCTTTTTGGTCATGATCCCTCAGAAGCAGAAGCCCTAACTAAGACAAACCCCGAACCACAAAATTATTTCACTGCTATTTCTTTTTGTAAGATTTATTATTTATTAATTATGTATACAGTGTTCTGTCTACATGTATGCTGCAGGCCAGAAGAAGGCACCAGATCTCATTAAAGATGGTTGTGTGTCATCATGTGGTTGCTGGGAATTGAACTTAGGACCTCTGGAAGAAGAGTCTTAACTCTTAACCTCTGAGCCATCTCTCCAGTCCCTCATTGCTACTTCTTAATTGTAATTTTGCCATTGTTATGAATCTAATGAAACTAACTGATATGCAGATGCTCTTGGGTGACCCCTGTAAAAGGGTCAATCGGCCACGAAAGGGTTCCCAACCCAGTTTGAGAATCACTGTACTAGATGGTTCAGCAAATAAAGGTGTTTATCACCAGTCCTGACCACAGTATCCAATGCCTAGAAGACGCGTAACAAGAGAGAACTATTGCTGAGTTGTCATGAGACACAAATACATGTGTGTATGCAAACACAGAGAACAATTTTTAAATGGGTTGTTTTAAGTACAGAAACACACTGTAATTATCTGCGAGCATTTCTTTAGTAGTGTTTTCTTTTCTAGAAGGTTAGTAAAAGCAGCTTCTATCAGGTTTTTAAGTTCTTCAATCAAAAAGATTCAGTCAATAGTTCCTGAAAAATAGCCAACATATGCAAGTTACAAAGAGCAAAATTTGAATAACTGCCACTAAAAGATTTTTGTGAATTCTGTCACCTATTAATGAGATGTGTCTCTTAAATATTGGTGTAAAAGGAAAGGACCCAGTATAATCCAAAGCCCTGGCAGGTGAAAGGAGGGGGATTAAGAGTTCAAGACTATCTCTACCACACAGGGAGTTGAAGCCAGACTGGGCAAAATGAGATTGTCTCAAAAGAGAGGGGACTTATGAGGATAAAGGAATACATCCAAAAGAATAAGGGTGGGGTTGGAAAGATGGCTCAGACTAAGACCTCTGGCTGCTCTTGTGGAGAATCTGACTGTGATACTCAGGACCCACGTGGCAGCTCACAAGCACTGTAGTTCCAGTTGTGTCAATATAGTAGTGCACTGCTATTCCCCCACAGAAACAAGAGTGACTGAAGATTAGCCATTTGCTGTAGCACAGACAGAACTAGGTCATTATGATTATGGTAACTTCAGTAAGTCAGGTGCAGAAAAAGAAGTGTGAAAAGAAGTACTACAAAATCTCAGTCTGATACGAAATCTAGAAAACGCTGATCTCACAAAAGTTGAGACTAAAAATGGTGGTTATAGAAGTCTGGGGGGTGTACTGTGGGAAAGTTTACAAAGCGTTCGGATGACTGAGTTATGGTACAGTAAGGTGACTACAGATGACGATAATGCCATGTATTCTTGTTTTGTTTTGGTTTTTTTGCTCCTAAGACAGGGTTTCTCTGTGTAACCCTAGCTGTCCTGAAATTTGCTCTGTAGACCAGACAGACCTTGATCTCAGGAGATCCACCTGTCTGCCCCTGCTGAATCCTGGGACTAAATGTGTGCCATCATGCCCAGATGTATTACTGTTTAACAGCTAGAAGGATTTTTTGAAGTTTTCATCACATGAAATAAAGCTACACTGATTTGAACACTACAGTGTACAGAAGCTCTGAGACATGACATGGTGCATTCTAACATCTAACTAGAAAAGATCAAAAACTTGTCAGAAGCATTTAAAAGGCTGGTACCACAGTAAGAAAGTGTAATTAGCTTTATTATTATGAATTCAGTTTTGCTATCTTTCTTCTGAGTTTCACCTGAAAGCCAGTAGATAAGAGGTACCTCAAAATATAGAAACTTGACTTTCACAACATTTATGACCAAATTCCTTACAAACATGCATACAGCATTATATTTTAGTTCTAAACAAGGACATTTCAGTATTTATCCAGGAAACACTTGGTACAGACAATCAGTTCTGACTATTCACAATAGTTATGTTCTGTAAAGTCATCCCAAATATGGGATTGTTAAATATTAAGCTATTTCCTTGAGAGGAAACAAAAGATAAGTTCCTATTAATCTGGAGGGTCACAAATTTCTTGCTAATAATCCAATATGTACCATTTTTAAGGTTTTATTTTATGTATAAGAGTGCTCTATCAACTTTATGCCAGAAGAAGGCATCAGATCCCACTAGAGATAGTTGTGAGCCACTATGTAGGTACTGAGAATTGAACTCAGGAGCTCGGCAGGAGTAGCCAGTGCTTTTAACAATGAGCCATCTCTCCAGCCCCCAATACATAACATTTTCATATATTCCTCTTATAGATGCTTTTCTTTTTCTTTGTTGGGATGTGAGGGATGTTGAGACAGAGTCTCAATTTGGAGCCTTGCCTGGCCTGGAACTGAGATACACCTGCTTCTACCTCTGAAGCTGGGATTAAAGGTATGCACCACCATACTCAAACAAAACTTTATTTTATTTTGAGAAAGAGTCTCATACATCCCAAGTTGGCCTGGAATTCATTATGTAGCTGAGGGTGATCTGGACCCTCCAACACCCCTTATTTCCTTCTCCCAAGTGTTGAAATTATAGGCATGCACGACCACTCTGACTCATGTGGTATTGCAGATTGAATCCTGAGCTTTGTGTACTCTCAGCAAGTTAATACCAACTGAGCACCATTTCTACCTTTCTTGATTAAATCTTAATTAATAATTTTGTTGGCTTGTTAACATTTAATGAGAAAAAAACAGCACAGAACTCACGCCTAACTAAAACTCAGTAAGACAAATATTTCCCCAAAAGGTATATTATTGTTATCTTTTTGTAAAGTTAAAAATACTAGACCGCTGGCCTATGGTTATATCCTCCTACATGCAAAAATAAATAAAAAAAATTTTAAAAGGGAAAAAAGCTGAACAGAACTGTAAATCTGAACAGTTAAGGTGCTCGGTTTATAGACTTGATAGGTAAAATTGGATGAAAGAACTTCAACTACAGTTTCAGTTACACAGGAAAGTAACCTTACCAGGAGAAAAGAGAAATGGGACAACAAACAAAGGAAGGCAGAAAAAGAAAATTTACATTGAAGATGGACTGGGTGATCACAACTGTAACCCCAGCACTTGGGACCAGACTCTAAAAAGAAAGTCATCACCAGCTCCACACCACCCTGGGACAGAAAGTCAGACACTCAAGAAAACCAAACCCAAGGACTTTTATATCTGATATTTTAAAAATAATATTCTACTATAGCTTTACTTTCCATGAATTGACTTGGAACTGACTATGCAGACTACAGATAGCTGAATTCTCAACCCCCTTGCTTCAGTATGCACAGTGACAGGACAGAGAGGCAGAGACAAATAGTTCTCTCAGGACTCCAAAGAATCCCCACAAAAAAGTTTACACAGATTTCCAGCTTTTGAAAGCTATTTAAAATGTGAATAGTTAGCTATTGCCTTTGCCACTGTCAGAAATTCAAACAAAATAATTCATACTGGATATCAAAAGGCACTGGTAACAGAAGTTTGGGCATAAGGCTGTCTCTGTTTTTCAGACATAGACGTTCTCAGACTGCTGGCTACATCTGAGAGAAAGAGAATTCAGGATCCACAGACAGAAATTTTTTTTAAATAAAGAAAAAGAAATCACCTGCTTTACTTCAAAATAGGAACATTCAAGAATAAAAACAGCATTTTAAATTAATCATTTGTATTAGTAAACTGATTTTTTTCTAGGTGTGCAGGAAACTAAATGTCAAGTTCTTTTGACTAAGATACAAAATGAACATATTATTGGTACCATTTGCTACAACAAGAACATTAACTATGATATTAGCCTATATAATAAGACCACTGAGAATTTATTTAGAATGGGTGGAATAGAGCCAGAAATCACAGACAGCAATTTCTTAGTCCCTTTAATCTGTTGAACAACAACAAAACCAAAATCTACTTCCACGATTTGAGAATATATGTTACTGCCGAACTTTAAAATACATAAATGTGTGTATTTCTTTAGCTACATATCCTACAGCATATAAAGATGTGTATCAAGAATCCTTTAAAGGATCCACTTCATAAAAATAACCCTTCCATGGACTAGTCCTGAGACTTTTAGTACGATTTCCTCTAAGAATCATGCTTCCGACAGTGTCTGAAAATAAGTTCATACTGACTATAATCAAACTTAAGTGCATTGTAATAATTATTTTACTTTTTAGCCCCCCCCACATACACAGCAATTTTTTTATTTATTGATTTGTTTGTTTGGGACAGGGTTTCTCTGCATAGCCCTAACTGTCCTCTGTAGACCAGACTGGCCTCAAATTCACAGAGGCAAGGCCAGTCTGGTCTACAGAGTGAATTCCAGGATAGCCAAGGCTGCATGCAGAAACCCTGTCTTGAATCCCTGCTGCCTAAAATGCCATTTGCATTTGAGTTTCAGTTGGATGTTATATGATGACTTTGGCTTGGGGTTCGGGCAGAATTTCCAGTAATTTTCGAAAAGGCCCTAAACATATTTCTTCCATTTGGTATTATGTATCTATTCAAAAGTGTCATTCTCAGTCTTGACAATCATATCATAAAAATATCAATCACAATTCTGAAAAATGCTGAGGATGCTCTTTGCCTGGCAGTATCAAATATTCAGAGTATTTTAATGACAATGTAAAAAATTAACATTTATCATTAGTATTAACATTTACACTCCCCTTTAATAAAATGTTAAAATTGTGAGTAAACCAAAGAATTGTTTCAATGAAAATTTCTTTGAGCCTTATTACTAAATATTTTATTTGTAAACCTTTAATGCATATTTAATATTGGGTAAGGTAAAAATTTCTCACCATCCAATCTATGGTAATTTCAGAAGCAGCTGTATCAAAGTTATATACAAAAAGATTAGTGAACCTGGATAACCCATATAGACAAAGGCATGAACGATGAATGAATAGATTATTATTAAAGAATTGTGTCGTCTGTGATCAGTATCTTGAGATGGTTATCCACACTGTCAAAAAAGTTCACACTGAACAATTCTTAGCTTCTAATACGTAGGGCATTTAGTTAGAGAATTATATTGTAGAAGGGAAAAGGACAGAGGTAAGAAATCAAACTCTGCTTCTTTTTGTTTCAATTTTTTCAACATAAACTAAGGCTATTATAGTACTAACTCTTTCAAACATATAGTGATGCAGTTTCAAGTAATGAAGACTGCATATGGGCTATGTTTAACTAGGTAATAAACAGGCTAGGATTGCAGCAAAGTAGTTGAAATGTTGCCTGGCAGGCACAAGCAACGGTTTGATCCCCAAGAAGATTTAAGGACAAAAAAGAACAGAGAACACCATCAATACAAATGGTATATAAAAAGCATTAGGCGTTTCAACAGTAAGTGGTCAGGTAATAATGCACTTCACACATACCTCCATGAAGGCTGGGACTATGATTTGGTGGTAGAGCATTTACCTAACATATTCAAGATCATGGGTTCAGTTCCCAACTCTACACTGAAATATATGAGACACTAATTTTAGATATTTTTTGGATCATCATAGCTTCTGCATTTTGATCTTCAAACTTTAGACTGGTTATGTGTGAGAGGAGGCTATATTCTTTTTTAATACATAATGCTTATTCTGCACATTTATCTTAAAAATTCTAAAATATAGCTGGGCGGTAGTGGCACACACCTTTAACCCCAGCACACGGGAGGCAGAGGCAGGCGAATCTCTGTGAGTTCAAAGACAGCCTGGTCTACAGACCAAGCTCCAGGACTGGCTCCATAGCTACTGGGAAACCCTGTCTCGAAAAACCAAACCAAAAACAAAACAAAAACAAAAAAGCAAAAACAATAACAACAAAATCCAAAGTATTTTGAAAATATGTATGCAAGTTCAATAATTATTAAATCCATCTTTCAATCTATAGAATTGTAAGAATGTTAAATAACAATAACTATTAACATCATACTACTATTACCTAAACATTGGAGTAAATATAAGTAATTGCTACAGGGCTCACTTTTAGATTTATTGCTCTTCTTGTTACTGCGGCAAAATACTTAATAAAACTACTCAAGGAAAGGTGTGCTGTGGCTCCTGGTTTGAGGGTACAGTCCTCTGTAACTATAAAAAGGTGTGGTGGCCTGAGTATGAGGTAGCTATGACAACCATAAGGAAGGAAAGCAGATGAATGATCTGCTCACCCATTTATCTCCTTTTCCCTTTTCATTCACTCCTGGACACTGACCATGTAATAGTGCTGTCCACATGCAGGACAGTCTGTTAAACCTCTCTAAAAACTCATTGATAAGCTCAGGGTATATCTTCCAGGTGATCCTAAGCCCAGTCAAATTGGTAATGATGATCGTTCATCACAACTACCATATTCATCAAGATGAGGACGTACTGTGGTCAAGCATTCTACCTTATTTTTCAAAGCTTAAATAACACCTAGTTAGGTAATTATATGCATTTTATTAGACCACCTCTCTTGGGCAAGATGGTGGTGGTGCATGCCTTTAATACCAGTACTTGAGGCAGAGAAGGCAGAAGAAGTTGAAGGTCAGGCTAATAGTCTAAAGCTCAAGTTCCATCATTCATACACACATACATACATAGAGATAACTTAGAACAACAATAAGAAGAAGGTCTCTAGGGAATAACCCAAAGTCACTTCTGTGCTTGATCAAAATCAAACAAATTAGCAGACTTATAGCTAAAGATTGAGACTTTTAGTCTTTCCCCCTTACTTTGTGCCCAGAACCCTGACAGACTCATACTGATCAGAGACTGATTCTTTCCTGAGAGAAAAAAAAAGCAGGGAGTCTATCACCAGAGAAAACAGAAAATAGAAAGGAGAGAAGAGAATATTTCCCAGGACTGAAGAAAGTTAAGCTTTGATACTGCAATTCAAAGAAACATAACAATCAAATTTCAGAAACTTGGGGATAAAGAGAACATTCGACAATCTTAAAAACAACAACAACCACAGAAGGAGGGTGGTCAGGAAATAAAATGTCATCGGGTTTCTGGATTCGCGGGCTAGGAAGTGTTCCAACACAAAGATTTACATTTAAAATCAGAGAAGCTATATTTCCAAAGTATTAAGTCCACATGCATACTTTTAAAATGTGCCATTCAAGTACCCTTTCTCAAGAAGCATCTCATGGCCAGTCCCACCTAATGATAGAGCACAGCTAGAGGTGGGAACACCAGTGACATAGGAAACAAATGACATACTTGTTAAGTAAGGAACCCCCACTTATTAAACAAACACAACTTCAAGTTTACATAGAATCTTGTAACAGATCTAAAGAATAATCAAACCAGATTCTGACTCAAACACTAAATACATGAAGGTCTGCTATAAACAAACTCTTCTCGCCTCTGTCCTCTTTTTATTTAGAGGAAAGGATCTATGATGATTTTTTTTTAATGTCCTGGGCTTGATCACCACTTTGTGCTAAGTCAACTAAGAGAATGTACTTCATGCCAACGAACTGTTTTGCTTTACCTTACTCCTAAAAGCCAGAGGGAGAAATCTAGAGACTAGCCTATCCTCTCTGAGGAACTCAGTATATGGTCTACACTAAAAAACCTGCCAGATGCCTCAGTAGTATTTAAAAGGGACTCATTATCTGCATCTAATGAGTCAATTATTTTGTTTTTCCCTTGTAAAGATAATTATGAGGTAAAGTATATTCACAGACAAGTCTCTGTACTTGGGAGATAAGCCCATCTAGTTTCAAAATCAGTATTATATAAGAATAAAAGCAGCAACTTTTTATAATTAAGCTATGAAAAATTTATAAAATAATATTATTCTTAAAGGTAAATCACAACACCAGTTAATTCCAACTAGCATGAATCCAATAGGTAACAAGGTAGTGTCCCAGAATTTTACTTATGTAGCTTTACAGTATCTGGGAAGGGCATAACACTCAAGGAAACCCCAGATACTTACAAAGCCACCTTTATTTAATATAACGTGCTTATTGTATTTTCCGTGTGCTACGGCACAAACTGAAAAAGTACTGTCATAGTGACTTGTTCTTTAGTACTAGATATTAAATCCAGAGCCTCAAGTATGCTAAGCATATACCCTACCAAGGTGACACCTCCGATCCCTTCCGTGTACTTTTTAATTTAGAAAATTCTTTCAAAGCAGTTATTATTTTGCCTTCAGCAACATAATGATGACTTCAATGACTATAAACAAAACTCATCTGTGTTTTAATCAACATTGTGAATATTTGAAAAAATTAGAAAATCATTGGCAAAGAAAAAAGTTCACTACACAAAAAATTGTATTTCTGTGTTCTATAAAATTTTACCTGTACGAGCAATAAATAACTAATGCCACCAGAATACAAGATTAATAAACAAGATTTTCAAGCTGTAGGGAAGAAAACCTCAACTTTATCTAAAGGTTTAACTTAAGAAATAAATAAATGGAGACATATATTGATGGGGGAGATCATGGCCAGCAGTACAGTAAATATAGATTTTCTCCAAATGTGCAAAATCAACACCATTCCAGAAATAATCTCTTATAAATTAGTCTAGGCATTAAATAACATTTGTGTGTATAACCTGTGGCCCATAGCTGACATGCCACTAAAGAAGAATAGCTATAAAAATAACCAAACATAAAACTGTAAAATTGATTAAATATAAGCTTTGTGGGCAGGGGATCTTATTTTGTCTTTTGGGTTTTTTTTTGTAACATGACTACACAGTCCTAGAGCATGAATTTATGGGTGATGTTGTGCTGCAGTGCCAGAAGATGTATGAACAGTTTTGTTTTGTTTTTTACATTGGACACACCTAACAAGGGTAAGTTTCTGATCTCACTTCTCCTTCTCCTTTGCATCTAGTGCCCCCATACCACAGGGTCTCTAGCATAAGAAGCCAGCATGAGCACTAAAGCTAGTTTTAATAACCTTAAAGTATCATTCCACATTATAACATAATTTAGTTTAATTAAAATGCCTTTGATTGTGGATTTAAATATTTAAATTACATTATTAATATTTTCAGAAGGAGGTTGGCATTCCTGTGAACCCTATCATTCACAGGGAAAGTCAAGCGGACAACTTTGAAGAAGTCAATTATCTCCTTTCATTTGGTTATGGTGACGCAATTCAAGTCACTAGGCTTGGGGACCAGTGCCTTACCCAAGCCATCTGGCACAACATTTTTTAAGGCAAGGTATCACACAGCCTTCCCTCAAACTCTCTATGTAGCTCAGGGGTGCCTTGATTTCCACTGATCCTCCTGATTCTACCTCCAGAGTACTTAAAATCTGTACTCTACACTTTTTCTTCTATTTATAAACTCAGTCATAGGATAGTATGGTGGTTTGAATGAGAATGGCTCCATGAGTTCATGGATTTGAAGGTTTGGAAAGACTGAGAGGTCTGGCTGATGGAGGAGGGTCATCTGTCTATATGTTACTTTCATTGGTTAATA
>LOJH01032458.1:0-16542 GCA_001685095.1 Ellobius talpinus
AGAGAAGGGAGAAGGGGAGGATGGGGAGAGCTTGGGGGAATGGGATGTTTGGGAAGGAGGAAGGGTGGATATGGTAGAGCAGGGAAGTAGATATCTTAATCAAGGGATCCATTTTAGGGTTGGCAAGAGACAGTATCAGTATTGATGGTGATTTTAGGAGAGGCATGTAATTTCCTATATTAGGTAATGAAGGTCCTCACCCAAACAACTTTGAAGGCCTTGAACCCAAGTGTACTCGTCTCTCAACCAATGAGCCATACAGTCCAACCACTTGGGACTCTCCTAGATAGTCATCTTTGAAGAGGCCAAAGTAGAAAGTAAGGAAAAAGCCTCAGATGGGCTTTCTTGGTTCATTTTACAAAAAGTATCCATCTGTGTGGGATACAATGTGAAGTTTCTCCCTGCTTAATTCGGAATGGAAGAACTGAGAACTAACTGACTGACTCACATTTGTTGTGGCCTCAGCACTCTGGCACTGAGTTCAACAGTGGCTTTCACAGGTATGTGTCTACATGAATAAATGGGGGAAAAGGAATTGCTTTGTGTGTGCCTTCCGCTTGACTGGGAACACTCACATGAAACACTGAATCAAGACCTGTTGGGGCATTCCTGCAGATCCATGTGACATTTCTCACCACTGAATGGGATTTTGTCGATTTGGATTTTTGTCTTTTGAATTTCCATTTAATTTCCATAATTAACAAACTATAATTATGTACAGACATGGGGTTTCCTGTGTAGTAATGCCCATGCAAGGAGTGAAGTGATTTCTTTTAAACCTTCTGCTTTATATTCCTGCTGGTTCTTCCCAGCTCCTGCTTATGTCTTTGGTGGTTCTGCTTCATCCTGCAGCCTCATGCTTCTAAATCTTTCTTACCCTCATTCTTTCCAGGTTCTTAACATTCTGAGCTCTGCTTCCAGAACCTTCAGTTCCCAGACCCTGTCAGACTTTCTACCGTAAGTTTTAACATTCAGCTGAGTGACCAAAAGACCTTCTGTGATACAATCACCTTCCTGTCAATTCTCTTTCAATAACCTCCTTTTGTGCTCTTTAGGCTGGGAATTTCATTGAGAGGAATGATGTTTGCTGATATGAACTTTTTCTCTGAGAAGAGCACCGGTAGGTAGAGGGTAGAGAGCCCTGAACATTGCCAATGCAAATGATGCCTCCTCAGCAGCTGCTTTGGGTGCACAATAGGCCAGCATCTGAATGCAATGCAGAAGCAAACCTTCCTCACTTGGCAAAACACAAGAAAAGTGAATGCTAATAGGCAAACCAGACTTACTCAGGGAAAGACAATGCAGCACAAGTATACAGGAGCACTGGCAACATCACAGATGGTTCAGGGCCTATAGCACAGGAAGAATTGCCAAGACCTTACCTAAGACCTCAGGTTGACTTGGAATTATTCTCAAAGACCTGTGCTCTTTACCAGAAACTCCACGTGCAACCCCTAAACTCTATCTTTCATGCTTCAAAAGGAGATGGCGAAAGGGTTTCTGTTTAAAGGTGCTCCTTAGAATACAAGCAAATATTTTTCCTTATGGCTCTAAGAAAATCTCATGCTACCTAAAAGTCAACAAGGTGACTATAGTAATAAGGTTGTATGCTATACTGGAACTGAGAACAAGTAAGAGGCTCACCTCTGAGTGGGTCTCCCTCACACTGGGTAGTACTTTCCAGCAGCATCGCAAAAGTAAAGTGGCCTGTGGGGAAAGTGAGAAGATGCTTTGCCTGCACTCCTGCACTTCCTGCTGGTCAATGCATTTACTGTACTGTCCCTCACACTATTGCTGCCATTAGAACCCAGCTTTCCAGCTTCCAGTGTGAACTACGGATACATGGCTCTCCACGACCTTCATTTCCAGATTGGGTTTGCTCAGGTGTTCATCATTGTGGATTGAAGAATTTCCAGGTTTTTGGTCTTTACAACATGCAGATTGCCACTTTGTGACTACCTAGCTCACATTATGTAATCCGATCTATTAAGTCCCCTTTGTAAAATATGTTTATTTGTTCTGTTCCTCTAGAGAGCCCTGACTAATTCCGTGACCTTAAAGTATATTCTGTTATTTTTAGGAGTTTTGGAATGTGCAAATATTGGCATAAGGCACACCACTGGTTGCTTAAATAACTCACTATTCTTCACTGTTTTTGTAATTTGAGAGGCTCCTTAGTAATGGCGCTTAACAAAATGAGAGGTAATTACTAGACATCTCCAGTATCTGTTCTTACTTGTGATGCAGACACACTTCAGCTGCCATATCTCTGCAATAACAATGATTTCCTTCCTGCAAAAGACAAGACTTGTTTGTGACTCCTCTACTATTGTACAAAAAATAATACCAACCTGCAGAGGCTTTTTTCTGTGTTGGCTGGGAGTTTTGGAAGTAAATGGTGGCTGAGGTGACCATCAGTATAAGCCTCAGCTCAGATACACATCTGGGGAAACTCACTCACATGACTTGGATTAGCCTGGCTCTTGGTGGAGCACTTCCCTAAGGAACCCTGAATGAGCCTGTTGGGCTATTTGTGTGTTCTTGAGCTTTAGACAGTATCCTGGCTAGCTTTATGTCAACTTGACCTAAGCTAGAGTCATCTGAGAAGGAGGAAAGTTACTTGAAGAAATGCCTCTATGTCTGAATGCAGGCAAGGTGAAGGGCTTTTTTTTTTTTTAGTGATTGATGCAAGAGGACCCAGACCACATGCCTGACTGGCAGTCCTGGGTGCTATAAGAAAGCAGACTGAAAAAATCATAAAAAGCCAGCCAGTGAGCAACACTCCCCCATACCTTCTACATCAGCTCTTGCCTCTAGGTTCCTGTCTTGTTTGAGTTCCTGTCCTAACTGTTTTCAATGATGAACTGTGATGTGGAAATGTAAGTCCCATAAATGTGTTCCTTCCCAATTTGCTTTTGGTTGTGGTGTCCATCACAGCAATAGTAATGTAACTAACATAAACAGCATGGCCACAGCCTTGAAAAAGGTACTACCCCAAGGGCAAAGAGTCTAAAAAGCTGCGATAAAACTGAAGATATCATGATCTGACTTTCAAGTCCCCAAGTTCCATTTCCATTAGGATCCACTAGCAAGTCAGGTAAATCACTGCTTCCCTAGAGTATAACTCTTGATGGGAGAAGCAGCGGGTGTTCAGAGAACAAGATGACTTACTGGTGAGCTCACTCTTAAGATGCTTAATTCCGCTGCATGCAAGGTCCTCTCAGCCTCAAAAATCATGTGTTGTCATTTGTGTTTGGCATTGGTCCATCATTGAGGTGTTCATCTAAATCAGGTTCAGGTTCAGTGAAGGATTTGCAGGTGTGTTTCTCTCAGACCACCAAGTAAGAGAGATGATTTCTGTTCTACCACACGTTGACAAACGCTGGTGCCAAAATAAGTACATTAAATGGTTCAGTAGATGGACCTACATTGCCTTTTCCTTGACTCTGGTCCTGACTCTCTCCCTGGGAGTTATACTATGATTCCTATGATTCCGACTCTACCTTCTTTGTGTGTTTCTGTTCATTTTAATAGTTTTAATTTTGCATTTTTCTAAGATTGCTTCTTGCCCTGGGTTTTTTTTTCAAATTTTAAATCATTTAAATTTTTGAAATGTTCTCCCTTTTTTTAAACTCTAAGCTATTCTTATGTTAAACTCCTTTGTCAGTTTCATGAGTTTCATGCAAATCAGAGGCAGCTCACTGTATTAGAAAAGTCATATACAAGACCCTCCTAGTCCAGTTTCATTGGAACACACCTTTCTGGTCATTACCTTTGTCTAATAGGTTACTGGAAAGGCTTATTATCTGTAAGATGCTTAGAAGTCTATGGGTTATTTGGTTGAGGTGTGTGTGATAAGCAAGTGTCCTTACATATGACTTCTCAGTAAAGTTACTAGAATTTAGCACCCTTAATCTTTATCCTAAGGCAGTTTATTTCTTGTAAAAAAAATTGTGTCTGTAAAAGCTGTCTGGCCCTCTGCAGTTCCCTGTTAAAAGTAGTTCCCTGTTTTTTATTTGTTATAAAAAAAAGATACTTTCTTCATTCAAACCAGAAATGAGTCTATGGTGTGGTCTTGGCCAAACATAGTAGTTAGGTTTTTTTTATGTTTTTTCCATATTATCATGGAAGACAGTGTTGCCAAACTTTCATTACACAACAGATGGTGTCTCTTCCTTAGCTCTTAGCAATGTTCTTTCATTAATAATCCTCTCACGGCCCTCCTCTTTTCTGCCTACCTTCCTACTGCAAGCAAATGCTGCTTCAGCCTTTTTTAGCAGCACTTCTTTTGAAGACACAATTTTACTTTGAGAAATTTATTGCTGGAGAGCTTAGTGACTCTTTTCTCACAACTTGGTGTTTGATGAGCTTGGAATAAGCTTGTGTGGGAAGTTTATTATCAATCTGCGTGTGATTTTGTGGAGCAACAGTTCTAGCAAGCCAAGAGGACCGCCTCACTCACATATCTGGGTAGCCCAAAGTTTCTTGGCTTTTGTTCTTTCCAACCTCGAAGGCATTTCCTAGCATGGTATGTGATCGGTAGCACCATTTCCTACATGACATGCAGCTTCCAAGAGAATGCAAGCAGATGCTCCCACGCCAGATGGAGACAATCTTTGGCCATGTCTCAGTGTTATCACCGGCATACCATTAAAGTGGTCACATGGTTTACTATCGCCAGTGGAGTGCGGAATCCAGCTCCCCACTTGTGATGACTATATTCCTTGTTCTCACTTTAGAGCAGGAGGTGTAGGAGGCCAAGTGGTAGCACATGAGTGGAACAGCCTAAAAACGTGTCTTCAGTGGTCCTGTCAAGACTTCCACCATAGAGCACCCTATAGTACCTTCCATCCATTCAACATTATGTCTCCAACTGATGGCCTCCAATTCTGGAGAATACAAAATCAACTTTTAATTTCAAATGGATGCTTTTAGTACTTACAGTATTGTTTTTATGAAAAGGTTTAGATTCGAACAGCACAGTCCTTTAGAAGCATTGTCATCTGCAATTCCTTTCACATCTGATACAACATTAAGAAAGTATGAAAATCCCCAAGTCAAATGGGGCAAATTCAGTCTTTCCTTGCCCCAATATGATCTATGATGTTCTTTTAGATTAAGGAGATGTTTGAAAGCACCTATGAAAAGATAGTTCATGTACTTTTTAATGTAACATAGCCATATGCATGTACTTCTAAAGAAACATTACGTGCTTATTTTTTAAATTTTTTATTTTTTAGTGGGAGTGGAGTTTTGCCTGCCTAGATGCCTGTATACCATGTGTATCTGGTGCCTGCAGAAGCCAGAAGAGGACATCAGACTCATCAGAATCTGGAGTTACAGATGATTGGGAACTGCTGTATAGGTGCTGGGAACTAAACCTGGGTCTTTTGGAAGAGAAGCCAGTGCTCTGAGCTTCTAATCTATGTCTCAAACCTAAAGAAAAGTTAACAATCATCAGATTGCCAAGAAAGGAGAAAAATGATATGTTCAGTTGGTATCTACAGAGGTTACTGTAGTTTTTTTTCATGTTCTTTTCCTCCCTAATTCAGAAGTTTAAATATGAATACCTTAAACACTGTTATAACTCTGTCAAAAACAAAACACAATTTGGGGCTTAAAGCATATGTTATGAATAAAGGATACACAAATAAATTAACATTTCTCTGTGTTTAATGTGTGCTGTTTTATCATATTTGATAGAAATCAAAACATGAAAGAACTTTTCCAATATTTTTCTCTTAAATCAATTAATTAGGATCCATTTCTACTAGCCCAACACAGAACAGCATGTGTTGTTTTCCTTACTTTATACTGGTTACTTCTAAAACCTGCCGTAGTTTGGGGGCCAGTTTCTTTTGGAAAACTTCATTTTGATGATATCTAAAGAAAATCAGGTAGCCTTGTATTCTAACTTTGTTCTTTGATTTTAAAGTTGCTCTGGATAATCTTGAACATTTACATTTCTAAGTGGCTTTCAACGTCACCTTGTCAGTTTCTGCCTGACCATAACATGAGAGTTTTACCATGGTGCTTCACTGATTTCCTCTAGCTTTGTGCTACTGCTGCAGTGTGTTTAAATATTTTTATTAAAATTTATAATAGAAAATATACAAGTAAAACAGCATCACAGTGAAATTAACCAGTCCCAAAGTCGATACATCTCAGTGAACTTTGAGATAGAATAACGATTCTGAAGCCGCAGAGCTTCACATTGGATTTTGCACTTTCAGTAGTAAGTATATTTTCATGTACTATCCATAACCAAAGATAAATAAATCCATGGCAGAGTTAAAATTAGAAAAACAATTATCTCAGTATCTTCTTCCTCGGTCCTTCTCATCACCTAATATCTGCCCCTTGTTGCTCCTCTTTCTACATATTATGCTATACCTACAAGGACATTTATTTGCCCACGTATATGTGTATGTTATAGGCTGTGTCCTATGTATGATAGGCGATATCAGCATATAAGGAAGAATAGACAGCTTTTTTTATTTCTGAGATTTTATGGTCTCATTTAATAAATCACATTCTAAGTTCATCTAATTTCCTTGAAACTGTGTGATTTTTCTTTAGAACTGAACAGTAAACATATATTAATATAATACTTATATATTAAGAGATATTAGTAATCAGGATAGAATTGTCTCTCAAATTTTCATTATTTATTCCCCTGTTGATGGGCAACTAGGTTGTTTCCATTTCCTTGCTGTAATGAATAAAGCAGCAAAGGCATAGGGGTGTAAATATCTTTGAAAGAGGGTATGGAGTTCCCTAAGAGTAAAATACCTGGGTCACATGGTAGTTCTATTTATTTTTTAATTTTTGAGGCATCTCCAAACTGATTACAGTAATGACTGTATTAATTTTCACTTCCACCTGCAGTGACTAAGAGTTTATTTCTGTGGTAATTTGAATATGAATGGTCCTAATAGGCTCATTCATATATCTGAATGCTTGGTCACCAAGGAGTAGAACTGTTTGTAATAATTAGAAGGTATGGTGAAAGTATGTCACTTGGGGAGGGGTAGGCCTTGAGGTTTCAAAATCCCACACCAGACCCAGTCTCTCTCTTCCTGTTCATCAAGATGCAAAGCTCTCAGCTTCTGCTCCACCACCTGCTCCGTGCTGCTGCACACTTGCCATAATGATAATAGATTAAAACCTCTGAAACTTTAAGCAAACTTCCAATTGAATGCTTTCTTTAATAAGAGTTATCTCTTCACAGCAATGCAACAGTGACTAAGTCACTCTCTCACCATGTCACCTCCAATATTTGTTATCAGGGCTCCTGAAGAGAACCATTCTGACTGGGACTAGATGATGCATCAAAGCCATTTGAATTTTCTTTTCCCTTAGGGTTAGAGATATTGAATACTTTGTAAAATGATTATTGACCATTTGCATTTGCCTTTTGAAAACTGTCTATCATTTCGCTAGCTCTTTTGTTGATTGTCGGTTTTCTTTACTATGCATTTAATTTCTGCAATTCTTTTTAAATTCTGAATGTCAGCTCCTTTTCTAAAATATGCCTGTAAACATATATATATATATATATATATCTTTACAGACATATAAATGTGTGTGTGTACCCCATTCTGTGGGGTATCTTTGTACTCTGATGATAGCTTCCTGCACTGTGCAGAAACTTTGTATTTTTCCATCTTCTGATATTTAAGGCTAGTTCCTGTGCTGTTGGTGTTCTAATTAGAAAGTTCGTGCCTATCTCAATTTTTAGATGTACTACAATATTATTTTTGACTAAGTTTCCATTGAAATATATTTAAGTATCATCAAATGCTTTTCATTGCATATGAAGAATCACATTTTCTCTGGTGTCATTTACCTTCTAGGTCTATTAGGGATGAAGCCTGTAGCTTTTATAACGTAGACAATGCTTTCATTTTGCCATCATGTTGGAATGGACACTGAGTTATAAGGTAGCAGCTGTTTTTCTTATGTTACTTTAGGGCTGTATTCTTATATTACTTTATATCATTTTGGGTATTCATTTTTCACACCTGCATCACCTTTTAAATCATTTTTTGAAGTATGATTAATAAAAGCTCAGAGACTAATAGTGAGATTCAACCTGAAGACCTGAAAAGCAAACGAATCAGTCACTGGCTCTTACCTCGACCTTAGTCTGAAATAGTCATCCTGCCTCCAGAAATCTCAGAATGAGCCTGGGACTGAGAGCTGTCTCCTCCCGTTTTATAATCCTCTCTAGGGCTGGGATTGAAGATATGCACGACTGTGATTAAAGGCATGCACCGCCCGGTTTCTATGGCAACTAGTGTGGCTGCTGGGATTACAGGTGTGTGTTAACATTGCCTGGTCTGTAAGGCTGACCAGTAGGGCTGTTTTACTCTCTGATCTTCAGGCAGGCTTTATTTATTAAAATACAATTGAAATGCCCCTACAATCTTTGTTACTCCATGACTCCACTGGATTCTTTCAGTTTTATTGTATCACTTAGTTTAAGTGATTTAATTATGGTCATTATGAAACCATTTCATGTGAGATTGTATTTTTGAGCAACTTATTATTTCTATCAAATTTGGAGAAAAATGTGACTATTATTTCTTGAATCATTTTTGTCACCATCTTCACCCTTCTCCCATGTAGCAGTAGGCTTAATGATGCCCACACTTTACTCTTTGTTGTATTCCTTTAGAAAAAATAAATATGATTTGATTCCTCTCTGCTTATTTCTGTGAGTTTTATTTATGTATGTTCAGTTCATTGATATTTTTCTGTGATGCCTAATTTTCCATTAATCTCATCCAATGCATTTTTCATTTCACCGATTTTCACAACTAGAATTTTAGTTTAAAATTTTAAAATTTGACTTTAAAAACTGTCTTTGTGTCTGTTTTATCTTTAACACATGGACTACAGTGGTATTAGCTTTTTAAAGTGTTTGTCAGGCCTTCTTACATCTGTTTCAATTATGCAATTTTTATTAAACTGATTAATTTTTCTCATTATATACTCCTTATTCCTTCTGGTGTTCCTAATAGTTTCTGATAAATATTAATAATAGTGAACTATATGGATATTTTGTATTTCTATAAATTTATTTAAGAAACACATTCAAGATACATAGGAATGGTTAAATTCTTTCAGGTCTTGATTTTAAGTTTTACGAAGAAATAGAGCTGCATTTAGTTATACATATTTCTATAAACTTCTTGAAACAGCAACAACAAAAAGCTTTTCAAGCACTGCATATAACTCCATGAAGAATTTGCTCTTGAGTGTCTAGTCAGAAATGAGCACTAGGAACTGTTTCTTTCTAATTGTTTAAATTTTCTAATTCCTAATTAGGAATTTTCCCTGACCATGGATTTTCCTCACATGAATGTGATCATCAACACTGCATAATCAAGATGTGACATAGTTAAGTATCCTGTGTTCTTTCCCTGAGCATCATTTTCTTTGCTAAATCTGTTCTAAAACACCACCCCTTGGTCCTTCCTGTCTGTTAGCTGTGCCTCCTCAACTCTGAAAGCCAGATAGATTCTAAGTGACCATTCTGGAGTCACAGTCTAAAAACACTCAAGCAGAGAATCAAGTCAATTTCAGGCCGAACTGTTTCTGTTTCTCTCTCTCTCTCTCTCTCTCTCTCTCTCTCTGTGCCTGTTCTTCCTGCTATTAGTTCATGTCAACTATTATTTCTTCCTCCCCATCCATCCTGCTGATTTTTTTTGTTTACCGTATTGTATGCTTTGGTAGGAAGATAAATATGTTTTGCACTCTCTATGCCATTCTGACTATATAAGTGGGAGTCTTAGAATTATCTTTTAGAAATATGAAAACAACACCTGCCTATTGCTGGACTGAGCAAAATGCCATTGCAGATTTAGAAACAAACAAGCATAACAAACAAACACAAAGCCGTCAATTACCCAGTGTTTAAAAACGAATTTTAAATTGTTTTAAACATTTAACCAAGAAACAGTGAATGTACCAGGCAAGAATTCCATTCATAACCCATTTCTCTTCCCGTGTGAGTCCTTTTGAGCAGAGTAAAAGACCTGATGCCTACTTTTCCCTGGGACTACCACACTCAGCCCACATGGGCTTCTCATTTCTGGCTTTGCATCTCTCTTTACTCTAAACTATGAAGTTTGACACAGATCTGTTTCTAATAGAAATTAATAACTTGATATGTCTGCCTTACAAGTAAAAATTAACATAGATTTTTCAGTCTTGTTTCAAATTTTCTCTCCCATAGCATAGATACTGAATAAAAAAGCATAGTGCTTCAAACACAGGTCAAAAAGTGGGAAGTTCTCAAAACAGTGCTGTGTGATCAAAATGTGCATATTTATATATTTTCAATAGATAGAGCATATTCAATATTATTTTTCTCATAGTTATCACATATTGTCAATATTTAAGAGTAATAAGTTTAATTATTTTCATAATCACACACATACACAAAATACCTGTCTGCTCCTGGTATCCTGATTAGTAAGCTCTCCTCCAGGCTTATGCATCTGTAAGGCATTTGGGTTAGTGACTTCTACCTCATGTGTATTTTTACAGTACCAAATCCGGGTATCACAGGAAAGAACTGTAAACTATGACAAGAAGAAAGGGAGTCCAAAGAACCGATACAAGGCAAAGACAGGTCTCTGAGCTAACGGGAGGGGAAGAGGGACCTGCAGAGAGTTTAACTTGCACCCTGTCTACAGGTGAAAATATGTGGCCTTAGCTTCGTCTCTGGCCCCAGAACTAAACAGAGTTTTAGCAAGGAGGCTTTGCGGAGGGAAAGATTCCAGAAGGTCAAAAAGATGATTGTCCTTGGGGTTCTCTCCCAGCATTTTACTATGTAATAAAATATGTCATATTTTTTTCAACAAGATTCTCTTTTGAAATGAGAAGATGCAGAACCAGAAATAGTAAAATAGGGTTCATAGCAAGCCTAAATGTAAATGAGAGGAAGTAAAATTATTATGCAGCATAATGGCATCCCATTTAAATATTTTATATTTATTTCTTTAGACAGAAACAGATGAAATCCAAGTTCCATGTGAGAATTCTTTCACTGATTCAATAAACATGATTGAGCACCATTTACGTACCAGAACTGGTTGAAATGCATATCCATAAAATAAGGAGTAAAATAGGTCAAGGTTTGTATCCTGAAAGTGTTTTTGTTTGTATTTATGGCAAAAGCATTATCTTTACTCACTGTAATATTTTAAGAAACTGAAATGCTTAGAAAATTAGAGAAGTTATTTTCCTGTTGAATATTCAAAAGGACATGGATGATATCAGGATTCAGATACATTGTGTCCTGGGAGACAACTTTGGGTAATGAGAGAATAGATTTGAGTCCTTAAAGTAACTTCTTTCCACACATTTGTTTCTACTGACTTCACTACCAATGTGGCTTCATTTTGGTATGGAATTATTAGACAATTAGTATATCTTTTAGACTAGAACACCTTGACTTCAGCAAGGCATTTCTTGAGATCTCCCTATCTCTTGTAGGACAGATTAGGAAGGTATAACATAGCTGAACTTTCCTTAAGAATGCAGATTTAATGAACAGATAAGTTGGAAAAGACTTAATTTTTTAATTGATAAATGTGTATTTTCTAATCTAATGGATGATTGGTCTTTAAAAACAACGAAGCTATGTATATAAAGACAATTCATAAAAAGGAGGCCATAAGAAAGTGAGCCTAGAGGAGTACATCGGAAGGTCTTAAGAGAAAGAGGGTAAGAGAAATGATGTAATTATAATCTCAAAAATAAAATAAATGCATTAATAAAATATATGAATAAGAGAATATTTAAGAGTGAAACCTGAGTACAGATATGAATAAGAATTTTAAAAACTAGCCTGTAGAGTTTATATGAGTAGTGAGATTCAGTAGAATTTATATGGGCAGTGAGGAGAAAAGCTCTTCTCTGAGGAAACATAAACAAATCCCTAATGGCAAATTAAAGTAGAATTCTATCAGAATTGAAGCTAGAAAACCCATGAGTTAACTAGGATTACATATCACAGAATGTCAGTGAGGGCTTGTTTATAAAAACATGGGTAAAAAACAGCTGCACTGGAAAATCTTTACCCAGAATGCACAATGTTCCCTCCATAATCTTATATACAAAGTTCTCCCCCACTCCTTGCTGAAAGTTGCATTCTATAGCTTACATATTTTAACACCTCCCTAGACTCAAAAGCCAAATGCATTAGGGAAGAATTGCATACAAATTACGTGGGTGGAGGGCATAGATAGAATCTCAGATGAGAGTGCAAGGGCCTTCCAGGATTGTAAGGAACAGAGGCAGTCAAGTCCCACTGGGATTGACAAGCAGACCCAGATGATCTAATGAAAATATAGACTATTTTGTTCAGAGGCTCATATAATACTACATACAGTAAAAGTTCTTGTGTTTATTATATAATAAGAGCTCCATAAATAATACTGTTTTAAAAACAAAGGTAAATATCATTGTAACTAAAATGAAACATTTTATAATGTGGTGGTTATTCTTGACTGTCAACTGAGTGGGATTTAGAACCACAATGAAAGCAAATGTCTATTTATATGTGTGTGGGGTATCTTGATGAAGTGAATAAAAGTTGGGAGTTGAACCTTAAATGAGGGTGGAACCATTCTATCAGGTGGAGTCCTGGGTCAACATAAAGGAGAAAGCACCCTGGTCAAAAGCAGGTCACTCTTTTCCTACAAATTTGCATGCCATATGACCAGGTGCCTCCTGCTCCTAGACCCTCATTTTCCTTTCAAAATAGGCTATGTCTGCTAGAATTGTCAGCCAAAAAAAATGTTCCTTCCATGTGTTAATTGTTTTCATCAGGTATTTTATTTAAGCAATAGTTGATGTAATTAATAGATGTAATTAAACTAGTGTCAAGAAGTGGTACTGTTGCTGTGATAACTTGACCATGTGGGTCTTAGGCATTTAAAGTTGGATTGCTGGAGGCATGTGGAAAAATGAAAACTTTGTGTCAGAAAAAGGACTTGTCAGTAGCAGAGCCTAGTGGATCATTCTGGAGATCCAGGGAAATCCTAGACAATATAAATACTGAAAGGGATATGGACAATGAGGCTCAGCTTATGAGACTTCAGAGGGGAACAATGATTCTGAGATAGATGCTAGCAAGCTGTAGTCTGTCTCTGTCCTGAGAACTAAGGTGAAATTGCATTTAAAGATACTGAATAATTTGCTTTGTGAAGGAAACTAAAGACAGAATATATAACATTCAGGCTACACCATGGCTCTTCTTCACTACTCTTATTCAGATCTCAATGAGAGATCAAAAAGTGAAACTGGAAAATGGGAGAGCTTGAATGGAGGTGATTAATAGAGAAGGAGGGAGAGGAAAATATCACTAGTAATGTCTGAACAAGTCATAAGAAATCTTAATTTGTCTACCTAAACTTACATATAATACATATGTTTGCAAGTACACATACATTTATAGTACACATTAAATTATCAGTCCACATATTTGGGCTGATAGTGCTGCTCTCAAGAGTTTTGGCAACTAAGAAAAACTCAACACCAGGAATGAGAGACTTCCTTTTGAGTTGTTGGTCATGGTTGTCCAAGAGACTCACCAGGCATAGCCTGGATTCCCCTTACCCCCCAGAGAGTGAAGTTAATTTCCTAGTTGCTTAAAACACCATGCACTTCTGACACAAGACCAAGAAGATTAAACTGGTTCTGATCTGTATGCATTACCATGGAGGACCAGCTTTTGTGTTACTGGAAGATGTCAGGCAAACTTTCAAGGGAGGGAAACACAGTAGTTCTGCATAACCACAGTGTGTACGAACTAAAATAACGATCAATATGGCAAAATACCTATAAGTCTACAGTGATGATAACTTGTGGTAGCTTTCTAATTGTGTCCAGGGCTCACTTAACAAGAAGACAATCCTGCCTGGTACTGGAAACCAAACCAACCATCAGGGTTGATGAAGTCTCAGATCATAGAGGAGAACCTAAAACTACAACTAAAACATCATAATATTGTAAATATTTATTCTTATTCCCACAGGTAAATATAGTTCCTTGATGAGGAGTTTCTCATCAAATAATTATTTCCTTACAACAGACAGCGAACATTACAAAAACTACAACTAATAAAACTTCAGAGAATAACTACTGTGTGTCACCAAGTTCAAACTGATATATTTACAACATAACTTCTGGACTTAAAACTCAGTGATCATAAAGGAAAGATGGGAAGAATGAGAGTTGTTTTTTTTGCAGGAATGTGGCTTTGGGACTACCTCTTCTAGAAAAGTCAAAGAAATGACACCCATGAAATCACATAAACATGTTACCTAAACAAGACCTGAACAAGGATGACCCAATAGACATAATAAAGAAGAGGGAAATCACATGGCACCTCAAACTTAGAAAGTGTTATTAACAGAGGAATGCTGAGAGTAGAGTAAATAGTCTTCCTCAGAGAAGAACTCATCAACTAGGTGTCCATAGCAAGTGGTCAGCCCTGAAATCATACAAATACAAATAACTTTATATGGACATAGGAAGGTTGTGTGTGTGTGCGTGTGTGTGTTTGTGTGTGTCAACAATTAAAGAAAGAGGGGCCATGAATCTAAAGGAAAGTTAGGGCAATATTTGGTTAGGGTTGGTGGAATCAAAGTAAACCATGTATTCATATTTTAATTTCAAAAAATAAAAAAATACATTTTGTATGTGGAGCAAAGAGATAAGAAAAATGTTAAGTTTGGCTAGGAAAGGTATGCAAGCAAGTTTAAACTCTCAAAGAGAATTTAGATGGTAGAGCATCTGCAATTGTTAATGATATTAGCATCCTGCAACGAGACAATAACAAAAGAAGCCTGAAAATAAGACCCTACTCATTGTAATCTCCATCTTGGAAAAATGAAACTTCAGTTGAAAGGAGAACCTCAATTGAGACTATTGCAGAAGGAGTCCCTCACTCAAAATTACTTGCTTAGTGAATGTTTCCTGAGTAGCAGTGCAAAGTGGCTAATATATCCAATCTCCATTCCAAGTTGATAGACTTAGCAGTGTTGTGCAAAGGGTATTGGTTTTGCAGATATGAAAGAAGGAAGACTGATTAAGTCATAGAGACTGCATCATGGTTCTAGAGAGCTGCTGAGTCCAGTCAATGTATGAAGAGTTAGAATCCCAGAAAGGAGACTCTGAAGGTCAAAATTTGAAGCTGGGAAGGTGAAATGGAGTATTTGTGACAGCCCCAGGGTTTTTGGAGATTAAGAAGACTATCATGCAAGCCCGAAGAAAAGCTTCAGACAGAGAGAGGACCTAGCCAAAGTGGAAACGTATTTGGGCTGCAGGTGGCAGAACTGGTTGGAATGGGGCTATCCAAGCCCTTTGTGGTGTAGATAGTCCTATCACGAAGACCACACGCTGGAAATGGCATTGTCCCTGTTGGGTTTCACTCTTGCTTTGGTTTTATTATTTCTTGCTATGTTCTAATTCTACTTTACCGGGTTGGGAATGCTTATTTATGTCATTTTATATTAAATTTGTATAATGTAATTTTGAATTTGTGAGAACTAAAAGGTAAGATGTTGCTTTGAGTCTCAGATGAGACTTGAACTTTGGAATTTTAAAGTGTGTTGGGATTGTTAAAGACTCTAATTTTCAAGTTAGACTGAGTGTAATTTTTTCATTATGATATGGACATGAACCTTTGAGGAGAAGAAATGGAAGATTTTGGACTTGCAGTAATGTGTTTTGATGTCAAATTGAAGGGGGCTGATTTGTCACAGTTACTCTTGGTTGTCATGATTCTGGGATTTTAAATCTCGTTGGAAACTCTGGACATGTCTGAGACAATGTCTGCAGATTGGTCTGAGATGTGAAGACCCACTCCAAATGTGGGTCTACCATTCTGTGATTTGGGGTTCCAGACTGCATATGAAAGCCTCCTGAGTACCAGGATCTGTTGCTCTCTGCTTCCTGACTTTAGGACTTTAGACTAGTGTGACCAGCTTCTCCTGACACCTGCACCCTAATAGCGTCCTTGCCTTGATAGATATTAACCAGTTAAAAAGCAAACCAACATAAATCCTTGTTCCTTAAATTAATTCTGCCAGGTTTAACGATGTAACAATTAGAAAAGTGGCTCACACAATAAATGCAATGTTTCAAATTAAAGTAATATCTGATACTGCAAATGTCTACCAAAAGGTTATAGAATCACTCACATCTTATACAGAATTATTTAACTTTTAGAGTTGGATATATGCGCATTTCAAAATATGGAGAATATGTTAACATTTAATAAATAATAATATTCCTTAATGAAGGTTTGTAATACACAAAAAAGCATTTTAAATTACAAGCATTTTATTCCAAATTAGGAATTGTGCAATCAGTTGTTCCATGGTTTATCTTTATTTCAGTGTTAGAAACTAACTGATGTCCTAATCAATATGTATGTTTAGGTATGTGTAGTGTAAGGGGAGAGCAGGCCTGCTTTTTGTCCCGCCCAGCTCCTGCACGGATAGCTTATACCCCGAAATA
>LOJH01032459.1:4255-20797 GCA_001685095.1 Ellobius talpinus
GAGAGAGAGAGAGAGAGAGAGAGAGAGAGAGACCACTTTCTAGAATCCAATAAGAGTAGTGCTACCTTGGTGTCACAGAAAGCTAGACATAGTGTGCATTCTGAAGACTAAATGAGCACAGCACATCCACAGGCAGGCGGGTTACTTAACACCTGCTTGATATTTTCCAATTCCCTGACAGGGCACGGAGGGCAAATATTTGAACAGTGGCTATCAGGGAGATGACAAAGGCAGTAGCATGAGAATGACTTAGAAACTGGCTAGAAATGCACATTCTCAGGCCTTATCCCAGGACAAGTGTTTGGTGCATGGGACCTGGCCCTCTGGGGATGTTCGATGTGGAATGAAATTCAAGACCCATCTTTCTACTGTACACTGTGAGAAGGTAGACTTAAGACAGGACCAGAGAACTATTATATGTGATCCCTTTCGCCCACATAAGCCCTAGCTTTATGGCATTCTATCCATACCACATAGTCACTAGGGATCTTGGTCATGTTTTCAGATGGGTCCCAGATGATTCAGACAGACACTTACTTACAGGATATTTGCTGCAAGGTCATAACATAGTTCACTTCAGATAACCGCTAGGTGAAATGTGGCCAAGAGGTCTCATGTACTTGGCAAAAAGTCATTTTCCAGATGGGCCAAACAAAGGAGCAGTAAGCCACCTCAATTTTCAGTTGTGGCCAGTAATAGGAGACAAACGCCATATTGGAGCACGGAGTAGCCAAGCTTAGTGCCACACTCTTGCTTGGATTTTTACGTGGGTTCATTCTCAAATGTTGGCATTGTGTTTTGTGGTTACCTCTCTTGCTTGTTTGTAAATTGAAACAAAAACAAAAACAAACAACCTCAGTTCACTAGAGGATGATTTTGTCCATTTGTTTCCTTTGGTGACCAACAGAATCAAATGCCTTAGGTGGAAACTACAGCACTCCAAGGTTTCCCGTGCACTGCACCTTCTCACTTGGGAATCAGAAGACTGTGGCCAGCTGGAGGAATGGGCAGGCCTGTGGCAAGCAGTATCTGTCTTCCCTTAGTCATCTGACATCTCTAACCTGTCCAGCACGTTTCATTCGGGTTTTGATCACCCTTTACCCACAAATCATACAAAATAAGAATTACCTTAAAATATTCCATCAGTGATCTGGAGTACTTCATAGCATGATCCTTTTTCAGCTTAAACATCCTCAAATAGAGAAGTGACAAGCATCGGTAGCTGGGTGAGGAGAAAAGGATTGCGTTAGCAACCATGCCTCAAGAAGACTGCACTGCTAAATACACATTCATATTCTAATCTCAGTTTCAGGAACATGTGTAAATAAAGACACTTAGTAAATGAAGTGGAATTATTTCAATCTCATTTTCATAAGAGTATAAATTGAGGGGGGAGTAGACGTTCAGTCAGTGAATGAAGAATTCCATTAGTTATCCTTTAACAGTTCACTGGAAAGCCAGAATAATCATCTGGAGAAAGCTGCATAAATTGATGTGGCGTGTCCGCATCCTGCTGCAGTTTCAGCACTTTTCTTGCGGCCTCGTGAAACTCACCATAATACTGCTAGCTTTTTGTCCCCATCAGAAGCCAAGGGGCTTGCAAAGTTCTTCAGCCTCATTGCATACCTTTGAAGAAAAAAATGACATACTCAAGTGGCATCTTGACCTTTCAAAATTCTCATTGCCCAAATTACTTATATTCTCCATTTTTTCTTTAAGGCAGAGGCCAGACTGATCCTTTCTAAAAACCATATACAAAAGGGTGATCCACACAGCATAATGGGTCCTGACGTAACATCAAGAACTGAACTCTACAAAAGACAGTTTAATCAGTTCATGTTCTAGAATAACGCTGTAGAATACCCTCGAGTTTCTGGCTATGTATGAATGCTGGTTGGCAAAATATTGTCTCTATGAGATTGCTAGATAAACAATATTTGTTTTAAATGCAAGGTAGGCAAATATGTCAGTCTCAATTCACTTTATGACAGATGAGGAAATAATAAAGAACCATGTCTGACATTGGCTAGGGAGATCTCAATCAGGTAAAAATTTTATTCTAATGGCTCAAACTTTCTATATGTTCTTTTATAAAAAGTGTGCATGCGTGCATGCATGTTTGGTGTGTTTCTGTGTGTTTTAAAAGACTGATTTCATAGCATTTTTAAGTCTAAAAACCCTCCTTTACGTGGCTTGTATATTTTGGCTTTCCATTTTCTTTAATTATCACTGTTCCATGCTGCTGTGATAAAAGATCAAAAAGTTCTCTTTGTTTTTTTCCCTTCTAGTTGAGCACAACTCATTCTGAGCATTCAGTCTTGAGAAATCAATTCATTGCATAAAATCATTGTCTAATCTGTAATGCAATTTCACAGGTACTTATAGCAGAATAAGTAATTGAGTTCACCGTAGCAGAACAAAACTGAAGTACACGTGCAGGCTGTGTGGGTTAGGCCTCATTTATGGAAGGCGATAGAGAGCCTCTCGTATCATCTTATTTGCTACTTATAACAGCCTCTCCAGAACACCAGGGGCCCTGGCTCATCCCCACTCAAGACTTTGAATTTTCTCAGCATGCTATCTGTCCTGCTTTCATGGTGACTTCTCAAAATCTGTTGAGTGAACGTTTTCAGCAACAGGACTTATATACTTGATGTGGCTGCTTTCTATTGTTACATGGCAAGAAGTGATATTTTTATAATGTAATATATCTAACTTTCTTTGACAGCTGTATTACTGAAATGTCAAGTCCTTGTGGTGCATTCTTGTTTTCACAAAAACATTTCTATTGTAGATTCCCAGGACTAAGAACAACTTTAATTATTTGAAATAAAAAACAGGATTCTTCCTCTATAACCAGTATATTGTTGGTAAGAGAGCAATAAAAATCTCTTCCAGATAATATTGTACTACTAAACACTGTATTCATATTCATATCATCCCCTAATTGCAACCACATTCAAAAGTGACTCAATAGTGGATTTTCAGTTGGAGAAATGGGCCTGAAGACCTAATTCATTTCACATCATTTTATTCCCAATAGAAATTTCTCTCATTAAAAATATGCAAATCACAGAAAATATGATAAATAAAAATACAGAGAATGTATAAACGAGATCATGCAAAACTGGGGAAAATCTGAAATAAAAAACTTCCTTGGTGAAATCTGATGAAGTCCATGTATTATGCCAATGCCAGTGCCCTGATTATGATCCTGAACTTCAGCTACAGAGGTTATTATCATTGGAGGCAATCTGATGAACGGTACACAAGAATTCTTTGTATTAGTTCCTACGACTGCACGTGAATCTTTAATTACTTCAAAAATCAAATTTAAAATAGTGACTTTAGAGAGAATGTCATTAAATTCTCCATTAACATTCACCAAGATTCCACTAAAATATATTTCGGTCAGTACTAATAGATGATGTAATGAAAAATTATAGTTATTTTATAAATAAGAAATTGTATTTTTGAAAGAATTTAAGAAAGAATGATTTAATAATTCTCATCTTTTTATCACAGAATGTAATTTGGTGTCTAACTTGTGAATTATAAGAGTTGTTATTCTTATGTGTGAGTGTGTCTGTACAATTTTATGTGCACCATGTGCTACATGTATGGAGCCCATAGAGGACAGAAGAGCGTGTTGAAATCCCTGGAACTGGAGCTATAGGCAACTGTGAGCCTCCATGTGTATGTGCTAGGAACAGAACCTGGGTTCTTTGCTAGAGCAGAAAGTGCCCTTAATTGTTAATCCATCTCTACAGCCCCTGCTTATGTACTTTTAGAAGACAATATGTTTCTTTAAAAAGTAATAAGACAGAGAAAATTGTAGAGAAGGAAGACACCCATAATCTCACCCTTTCACAATTACAGCTACAATCTTATTTCCTTCTACTTTGATTTAGATGCATGCACATTTTTATATTGTAATTTGTATGTAATTATGCAGCATGATTTAAGTGTTTTGAAGTACTGGAGATCAAATCCAGGGCATCCCACATGATAGGCAAGCATTTACCACTCAGCTCAGGCCTTCATTATACATTAATATGATTTCACATTTGCATGTCACTGTTTAGACTTCATCGCTCTCATGTATCAATGGCTGCAAAGTACTTTTGAAGGTTCTATGATATAATTAATTACTCTTCTATTATGATTTTTGTTGCTTCTTATTGATGGTTGTCATATACATACATATGTGTTTATCTATACACATACATATATGTATTGTGTTCTACAATAGTTATGTTTTTCTATTTTTTTCTTTGTTTTGCCATTCCACTATTTTACTTAGTAAACTGTAACTTTCAGATCAAATTAAATAAACAGAATCTTAATAGTTCTTTTAACTTTCCTGGAGTTGCCGCCCTGTCTCATTTTGAGGCAATGAAGTATTTTCTTTTTTGTGGTGGGGCAGAAGTTGTTTCTTTTATTCAAAAAGGAAAAGTATAATAATTCAACATTGTGAAAATGTCTTTAAGGAAATTCATATTTTCAGAGGTTGAAACCCTGTATTCAGAGATATAAATGTTTGCTCATGTGGCTTTTTTATATATTGCCAAATTGTTTGCAATTTTCAATGATGAATTTCTATTCTCATCCGCAATACAGAAGAGGCCTACAATATAATTTTCTTTCATCTGGTTTTAAATGAGAAGTATTAACATTTTCTTGTTAACATAGCATACACTGTCTGAATTTGCATATTTGAGTGAGTCAAGGAACACAAATTGTTTGTTCATTGTTCATTCACTTTTGCCATAAATTTTGTATTATACTTTTTCAAAAATTACATTTTTGACTAAGCAATATCTCCAAGACAAACACGGTTGAATGACCGCACGGCAAGGCTGTACCTTTCCTTGGAATCAACTTTGTTTATTATTATAACTAAAAGTAGTAGTAATAGTAATATATGAATATAGTAATATATTACTAGATAATAATGTTACTAGATAGTAATATATGAATAGAAAGTTGTACAAAGAGAGAGTAATGGGAACAAGAGAAGGTAAGAAGAAAAATGTCATGATGTACATTGTCTTTCATATACAGATTTAATTACAAACTAAAAATATTTGTTTGTTTATATATTTTGTGTTACATAACATGAAGGCAGATTACTTGAGAAGAGGAAAGGAACCAGCTAGAGGGGAGGGGAAAAAGGAAGGAGGTAGGGGCAATATGAGCAAAGTAGCATGAGATCTATATAAAAAATATAATGAAAGGTCTTATTTTGTATACTTGCAAAAATTAATTTTAAAAACCTTCAGCCCTATGGTGTTTATAGTAGTCTCTATATTTGCTCTTTGGAATACTTTCTTTTTGCTTTGTTTTTTAATATTTATTTATTATGTATACAATATTCTGTCTGTGTGTATGCNTTGAACTCAGGACCTCTGGAAGAACAGCCCGTGCTCTTAACCTCTGAGCCATCTTTCCAGCCCTTTGGAATACTTTCTTTGGGAAATTCTCACGATAAATCCATCCAGTGTTTGTTTGGACAGAGCTCCCAGAGTCTAGTCGAAGAGAGGGGGAAGTGATAATATGAGCAAAGGGGTCAAGACCATGATGGGGACACCCACAGAAACAGCTGACCTGAGCTAGTGGGAGCTCACTGACTCCAGACTGACAGCAGGGGAGCCTGCATAGGATCAAACTATGCCCTCTGAATGTGGATGACAGTTGTGAGGCTTAGGTAGCCTGTGGGGCCACTGGCAGTGAAACCAGGATTTATTCCTAATGCCCATTTTCTTCAGAGTGATACCTTGCTCAGCATAGATATAGCAGGGAGGACCTTGTTTCTGCCTCAAAGTGATTTGTCATACTTTGTTGACTCCCCATGGGAAGCCTAACCCTCTCTGAGGAGTAGAAGGGGGTGGGAGGTAAATGAGGGGACTTGGAGGAGGGTAGGGAATGGAAACTGAGATTGGTATGTACAATGAGAAAATATTGTTTTAAAAAATAAATAAATCTTCTCTCCTCTTCTCTTCTGTTCCTCTCCCATCCCCTTCCTCCCCTCCTATTTCCCTCACCCCCTCTTCCCTTCTCTTCTCTTCCTTCGCTCTCATTCCTCATCTCCCCCTTCACTTCTCCTCTCTTTTTTTCTTTCTTCTACTATCTTCTGCCTCAATTCTCCCTTAATGGCTGCAGTGAGCTAATGTAAGCAAGCTAAGCCTACCCCCAGCACACACACTCTGTCATGATGGTTTAACCCCATAACAGCCTAGAACAAGCTAGGCTAGATAATAATAGAATGAAATCAAGCACAAATCTTTTCTCTTTTGTTACCCTTAGGCATTTATCAAAATACATTTTTAAGGACACAAACATATTCTAAATGTGGCAAGTATATTAAATAGAAGATGTAGAGTAAGAATCTTTACAAAAATTTATGAAATCTCTATCTCTAGTCTCTTTCCTGTGATTTCTTTAGTTGGGCAAAAATAAAAAAAATTCATTATTTACTCTAAAAAATAAATAAATAAAATGAAAAATTTTTACTCTACCAAGACATCATAAATTTTCATTAAAATATGAATATAATAATATATGCAGTTAATATATCTTCCTCCACTATCTTCCTTTCTTCTTGACCTTCAGCCCTGCCAACACTCTATCTGAATTTCTTATTTCAGATGCAAGAAAACTCTGCTATATACTTAAGACCTTCAATATCGACCTTGGGATATTGTCTCAATATCCCGAATGAGAGTGTTGTCTCCTTCCTATTAAAAATGATCCATTATTTATCTATTTATCTATTTATTTATTTATTTATTATTGTGTATATGCAACAGTCCATGTTTGTAGGTCAAAAGACAACTTACACAAGTCATTTTTTCCCTTTCTGCATGTGGGCCTTTGAGCTCAAACTCAAGTTGTCAGTCTTAGTGGCAGTCACTTTTACACAAAGCGACATCTTGCCAGCCCTTCCTCCCTTTTATAATAACCCAAACAGAAGGCCTTAGAAAACATGGCTCTTAATATAGATCTGGAGAGCACTAGTTTGTTTTGAAAAGGCAAGCCAATACCACATGATAAAATGATTATACTTTACTTTCACCTGTGACATCTTAATTTTAAATTAATGAATATTACAAATTATCAGACTCACATTATAACCTCTAAAGGGGATAATTTATAAAACAGTGTCCATCAATTATAAATATTCTATGGCATGAATAAAATGGCAGGAACTAATTACAGTGACTTTTGGACACATTAATTGTGGAAATGATATTTAAGTAAAAAAGCATTCACAGCTAACTCTGTATAAAATTACTTTGGGAATTTGAGTCTAGGAAAGCTATTTACCTGAGGAGCTCCACAGTCTCAGAATACATAGTATATGGTGACTTTGCTTCCAGAGGATCACGTTCCATGGCATTGCCACACTCAGTGAAGGAGAGCGCTGCATCAGCATAATTCACAGCTTTGCCAAATTTCTCAAACTGAAACAGGAAAATGGCTGTCAATGTGATATTCTTTTTTCACCTTAATATAAACGAACCATTCACAGCTGTGAGCAATTTTGTCCCCAATTTCCAGGAAGAGGTACAGAGGTACTTTGGGTAGTTAGCCCTGGGGATAGGAGTCACCTAGTAGGCAGAGACGAGAGAGGCTTCTAAGCCTTATGAAATGCAAAGGGACAACCTCTGCAATGGAGAACTAGATGTTCCAGATGTTCAGCTGAGAAACCCAGAATTGGAGAGAGGACAGTGTGCAATTTGGTATTAATGATGAAGGAACTAGTTTAATGCTCTATTGCCCTGATACTGTGACTGACTGAAAAAGAGGAAAATGCTGCCGAGGTATGAAAATGGATTATGGCATCACTGTTGGTGTTTCAGTTACATACGGGCCAACCAAAATCTAAAGAAATTAACTTGACTAGTTTCTAATCACAAAATGTACTGAACTGACCAGAGACTGAAGTATCATTTAGTCAGATCTTGCAATTAAGCCTTTCTTTTGTGATCTTCATAGGCTGCTTCTTGCTTTAGAATGTTATCAACCCAATCTCAAGGTGGAGAGACAGATTGAAAACTGAGAAGCTCCAGTATGATAGTCGACAAAAAGCACATCATTCTTATTGGAAATGATGGGTTGAAATAGTGTCGAAAAGCCCAAAAATATAGCACTGGTAAATATTTTTTTAGTAAAATTTTATTGCAAATGGTTTTAGCCTTGATAATGATCATGATAAACTGATTTAGCGATACTGGTTTCTTTTTCACATGTAATGAATATTATATATGACACTTTCATAGTGAGCATTTTAACAGGGTTCTATATTTTCAAGTTTTGATTATTAGATGTAGGAATTCTACTAATACTGAGCCTTATGTAAAATAACCAGTATAATGTAGATTTAACTATTTTAGTTTTTGCCTACCTTGTAACAAAATATTGTGTATGCAATTGTGAAGGTTTCAACTTTTAAGTGACAGAGTAGCTCACTCTGAAAAATGATTAAATACATGTACTAAAGAAATTATGTGATAACTTGTGTAGTTGTTGGGTAGAAATATCACTTTTCATTATTTCAACTTTCTGTTATAGAAACCTAAGTGCATACCTATAAACTAGTTTCTTTCTATTTTGTCTTATTAGATGATTTCCATATGTCTTCAGACTTAACTAGCTTTCCCTTTGGGAAATTAATGTGTATATTATAGTTCTTGAAGGTGAGTTTAAATTCACAACCCATAGCTGGAATAATTAAATATTATCAAGACTCAACATATCTTTTTCCAAAAGGAGCAAATATTGAAGTCCAGAAAGAAAATTACATAGCCATAGTGCCACATAACTTCAGTTTCTCTATTCCAAAATTGAAAGGTTTGAACTAGAAATATTTTTGTAACAGGAAGATAGATTTAAAAAAACTCAAGGAAAATATCATTCTGATTATGTCTCAACCTTTACCCCTGTGCTCATACTTCTCCAAAGAATTTCCAAAGACATTTATATACTACCAATGAAGTTTTCACAGAAGAAAATACTGAGTATCTCTTTATGTGGTTGTTTTGAAGGGCCCAGATCTAGGTAGTAGTATGTTTTACACTTTAAGAATCAATTTTTGCCCCCATGGAAACAATATCTTCACAGTTTCCATAATGTAATTCCTTAACCATATATTTGGGGATCTCTGTAGGTTTGATATTTCTCCGTTCTTCAAGTGGCCTCACATGTGCATCAAGGTCTCTTGATCATTCCATGTGCCACCTTGTAAAACGGACATTCATATACTTTCTCATTCCAGAATTGACAAAATTTGTAGTCTTAGTCTTCCAGGCAGCACTACTGTTATCCAGTAGCTTTTAAATTGTTGGCCATCATCCAGTGATTATAGGCAAAAATCTACCCAGGTCTCTTCAATGGCATCCTCAAGCCTATCTTGTTGTTTTTGTCTGCAGTGGTGTGGGAAAATAGTTTTCAGTAGAAAATTAAGCCTTTAGGTCTAGTTGGCACTGCAAAAACTGTGATGAAATATCATATCAGGCTCACTGTAACCAATGTGTGGTCAATATCAACTGCCTTTGCTTATTGTATCTGCTACTTCCCTATTTATTTCATTTCTCACCACTGTTTAAATTGCTAAGGGCTGAAATGACACAAGGCAGTGCTTGAGGATAGTATTTTTTCCTCATTTTTCCTCATAATGCCATTGAACTGATATTTGCAATTGTTTTGAGATATAGTAAGCAATGAGGTATCTAACCCTAAGACTGTCTTTAGGCCCATGGCTCTAAAATGGTTGCATTTGGAAGCCAGTTGGTTATTTCTATTTCTATTTCATTGTTTTTTGGATGTAGCTTGAGCAACTCAAATGGCTGTTTGTAACATGTGGTTGTTATGAGGATCAATTAGGATAAATGATTGAACATAATAAGCTTATCAATAGTATAGCTCAACTAGATCCTGAGAGATAGCTAGGACTTATCAGAAATCAAGATGATAGCATTGCCATCTTGTGATCAAAAGAGAAAAGCCTGACTATGAACTTTGCTCTCAGTGCATGGAAGCAAATGCCAGAAGAATCTGAACTTTCTATGTAGCTTACGTTTCTTCAAATCAAAGTTTAAGACCTATTAAATGTGACTCAACACCTTCCATCTTTCTACCCCAGATTTGGTTTACTGGACCCAACAGAAGCTCCCATCATACTCAGAGCAATTCATATAAAATACCATGACAATGGTACATATGAATGATTTTCTAAAGTTGGTCAAAAGGAAGAAAAAGTGATAAAAAATAATAACATGAGAACCCAGGTCCAAGGGACTTTGGGAATCATGGTACTGCAGAATTCACAAGATCTCGTATCTCCATGTAAGTGCAGCAATGCTTTAAAAAGGTCTAGGTGGTGCTACTTCAAGTTTGCCCCATTTGCAAAAATGCATTCATTCCCTGTTTTCATTCAGAACAACATACTATAGTAGGATGAAGCAATGACAAGAAGGAAACCTACCAATGCATCAGCTTTGTGTTTCAGCTTCTTAGCCTCTTGCATGTAAAAGTCAGCATTGTGAACACTAAACAAACAAAATAAGATCTTTTACAAACCAGTGGTTCATCTTTTCATTGAGAAGATGAATAGTACAAATATTTTTGGCTATTAATTCTTTCCTACATGATGCTTTATAAAAGCATACTAATATTGTCACTCACTCATATATAATACTGATAGCAACCTTGAAATGACACTATAACTGGACTTTGAATTGCAGGATGACCTATTAGGACAGAAACCTTTATTCTCTAAGCCCAATTGTTACAGTTGCCCAAACATGTCATATAAAATATAGCTACAAATCTCTCTATATAACTGAAGTCATGAATAAGAATGAACAAAAATGGCCTAGAGGGAGGACTCCACCTTGGGAAACAGTAGCAAAGGTCTAGGATTAAAGTGGCCTAAAGACATTTCCTACTAGAGATGGAGGTATGTATGTGCAAGGGGTTTTCATTTAACATTACAGGAGCAGATATGGACTTTTATATGGAGAAACACATGCATGGCACTAGAAAGTCCATACTACCCTCATCCCCAATCACCACTCCCAAACTGGGTCTGCAATAATCTGGGAAGAACATACGAGTCATCAAAAGTGAGCTTGGGTCTTCGAACATTGGTGCTGTTGCTAGACAGGAGGGGCAGGGCTGCCCAGGATGTCATCTCCAGGTGACTACTGTCCATAAGGCCAGTAGTGATTGTAGAGGTGATGGTAGAAATAGTAGTGGTGGTCGTTGTGGTGGTGGCCGTGGCAGTGGTGGTGGCAGTGGCTGTGACAGTGGCAGTGACAATGGCAGTAGCGGTGACCGTAGCAGTGGCAATAGCTGTATTGGTGACAGTAATGGTGGCAGAAGCAGCCTTTTTTGGAGCATCTCCCTCCTGGAAAAAAGGAGGACAAATAGCCATTAGATCTGGCTTTCTTAAAACATTTCTTCACCGATGTCAAGCACAGTAGGAAACAGCAATGTAAGGGAGACTGTGCCTTTGTTTCTTGGCAGCCCAGGCCCAAATAATCACACAGAAACTATTTTCATTGCAACATCGTTTGGTTAATGTCTTAGGCATGTTCCAAGCTAGCTTTTATATGTTAAATTAACTCACTTCTATTAATCTGTGCATTGCCACGGGGCTGCAACTTACTGGTAAGTTTCTGGTGTCTTTCTCCTTTGGTGGCTACATGGCATCTGCCTGACTCCACTTTTGTTTTCCCTGCATTCAGTTTAGTTTTCCCACATAAATATATTCTGCCCTGCCATAGGCCAAAGCAGCTTCTTTATTAACCTATGGTAATAAAACATATCGATAGCATACAGAGGGGAATCACATATCACATTGAGAAAAAAGAAACAATATACACAGTATGAGGATGGAGAGGTGATCCTCTATATTTTATGAATTTTGTGGATCACCAGATTTTGGTCTCTGATTACACTAAACAATAAACTAACAAGGTGCTTTGATTACATAGTCCCATGATCTATTAAGACTGGCATGGCAAGGGTTTAAATCTAGAAGAAAATCTGAAAGGGGGAAGGAATAATATAAAGGCAGAGAAAGAAGAAGTTGAAGAAAGACTGAGAAGTGAAGGGAGGAAGGGAGGGAAAAGTATCAGGAGATCTGGCACTGTTCTGCAGCAGTCAGTGTCCTGGCTGGGTGGAAGCTGACACATCGTTGACTCATGAAGCCTTTGACTGCTATCTGACAAGTGAATGCCATGGTATTTTGAAGCCTTGAGAAAGTAAAACCTCATTTGCACTAGGTCAAATACCAAGTGAATAACAGACTTTTGAGAGCTTTGTTTTGAACTGGCATTGTTTAAGAAAATCTGGAATCCAGAAGATAGTATGTGTTGAGAATAGGAACTATGTGCTTGCACTGTGTCCCGAGACTGCCTGCCTGCCATGTTCATGTGACAGATTGCTTTTCCCCACCTGGCAACTATGGACTATCCTGACTTTTCTATCTCTGTTAATACTTTCCCTGGTGCCACTTATCCCTTATATCCTTACTAGTTTGTGTCTCCCTAAGATTTCCATGCCTCAAGGTTTGTCCCTCAGTTAACTTCTTTCTTGATCAGATTTATCAAACTTCCATGTGTTGATACACACTCAGCAATGAACAGATGATTCTAGAATGGAAACATCAACCTTTCCCTTTGAAGCTCTGAATCTGCACTGACCACTTCTGCAAAGATGGTCCAAATTTCTCTCAGAAAATTGGTAGGAAAATAACTATTTTTATTTGAAGGAAGGATTATATTCCATCTCATCACTTAAGATCTTGCAATTCAGTTTGCCAGTTCTTGTGGTTGTCTCCATCCTAGGAGTATTGCAACAGTCAGGTAGGGATAAGTGCCTCCTCCACTAGCAACATGACCCTGTTCCTGTAGCCAAATGTACTTTCATGTCCCTTGTACCATTCACAGGCCTGTCTCTCTTCCTTTTTAGATATAAATCACCAGCCATTTTATATTCTCCTTTGAGCACAAGTATGTCTCATTGGTCACCTGAGACATAAAAGCCATTTCTGGTTTATGGCTCTGCCCCTTCATCCAGTGCTCTTAGAATTTGCTGAGTGTATCCAGGCACATAGGAATGCATGCTTGCCATGGTGAAAAAATTCACATTAAAGATAAAAGCTAAATATGGTAGTCCTTAAATCCATGAAAATTGATCTTTTCCACTTGATCCTTGAGCTTCATGGCTATCAGATAATTCTTACTAACTAGTCCACATTGATATAAATGTACAGAAACTATATATATATGTAAATTCTTATGATGTATATAGAAAAAATATTTTAAAGATAATCATAGATTGCATGTAGACCAGACATGTTCAGCTGTAAGAGACTCCTATACCAGCTCCATATCTGCATTGTTAGAGTCAGACTGGCAGTGTCAACTGTTTCTATGACCAAGATACCTGACATGAACCTTGAAACACCATATGTACCACACATAAGGCATTAACGATAGTACTGAAACATCTAACTGGAAAAGATTAGATACAGTCATGATCCTGAAAAGAATGTAAACATGGAATCTGTCTACAAGTCCATACATTTTAAGAAATCAGAAATTTGTCATAAAACATGAAAGAATGATGCATATCCAGGAGAAAACATACTGATATTTATAACATTTTCCCAGTAATTTTTATCTCTTGGGTACCTGATTGTAGCTTCATGAAGTATTATTACCTTTCTCATAATAAAATTTATAATATTTAGAATAAATAGTTTAATTATCAGCATTATAGATTATTTTCAGCTGAAATGATGTGTAATTTGATGATTATTTACCTTATGTGAAAAAATACACACACACCCTTGCAAATATGGAAAATGTCAACTTCACACTCGTACAAATATTTATATTTGTAATTGCATTTACCTAAATAAGCATGTCACCCTAGTCATCTTAGATATTTTAGATAAGGAAGGCTTGTGTGTTAGGGACTTCAAAGCTAAGAAACCTCATTGCCTTTTCTGAGTTGTTAAATGGACTACAGATTTCAGGTCTGAAAAAGTTATATCAGAAATCTAAGAAGTTACTCATTTTTTCATATTTAAAGAAAAGTGGGCACATGTGAGTGATGTACATCCTCATATATTGATATATGTGTGGATACATGCATAGGTCTACATTCAAGGGGACATATATATTTGTCATCAACATTCTTTATTCTTTAAAATTAATACTCTTTATTCTTAAAATTAACATTCTTTAATTCTCTCATGGTTTCAATCGTTCATATTCCTATAGATGAAAAATAAAGTGACATTGTGTATGGATATTGAAATGATACCATTCTAGGATCTATGCTAATCAAGCTGCATTGCAGAAAATGCAAAGGACTATAGAGTCATTTAGTGTAGAAACATTAGTGTGCCTTTTAGAAATAGATTCATTTTGAAGATCAATCCAGTTTAACCATTGTTTTTCCAACAATTCACATTTACAAATCTGAGTAGAAGAAAGAAGCAATTTGGGATTCCTATTCTTGTTTCGTGACCTTGGGTGACCTTGACTCCATCTGTTTCTTTCATCCACTAGAAGATCAGTGCTGTCTACATGGCATTTTCTGCATTCACCCTCAAGGTACAGAGACTGAATCAAAGGACATTCTACTATTATAATAAAAATAATAATATTAAATAATAATATTAAACTAATAGAGTTTGAGTATGGCCAGGAACCAACAAGCAGCCTCTCCCTACATTTCTATACAATGACACACTTGGCTTTTATGTGCCTATTACACCCTTGTGACATTCCTGAGGTAAAGTCCCATTGGCTAAGCTGCGTTAACGTTGTTTTATTTGACATAGCATTTCCTGTAAGACACTTACATTTATAGTTATCCCTTTGAAAGTAGCACAGAATTTGCCTTCACTTCTCTTAGGCTTGGTAGAGGTGAGTTGTCCAGCCACTGAGGTGTTTTTGTCTTGACTGAAGATCCCATTGTTACCACTGACATTTCTGCGACGTGGAGGGTCCTCTGGCAGTGGGGAAAGTGCAGGAGGGAACAGCTTTTCTTCTTTTCTCCTGTTTGTTCTCCTGGATGAATTTCTGTGGAAACAAAAAAGTATAGGGTGTCAAAAAGTCTCACATTGCTTTATTTGGAAATTTTGCCATTTTGCTGCTCTTTTCAGCTGATGTAACTTTATGATTCTTTGCCTTATGTGAATATATGTCTATAAACACAGAAAATGCATAGAGGTAGAAAGAATTTCATTACATACAGATGAAGATACATGCATACAGACATATACAAGACTCATGTCTTAGAAGCAAAACCCTATGACAATGTAGATATTTAATGAATGCTATCTTATATGATATGATATCTGAAACTTATCAAGATTGGTGTCAATTAGATTTTTTTCTATGGAAAACACCATGTAGACGTCAATCCTTTCATTTTTTTCAGGATACTTCCTATTAAGACTTAACCAAACAATCTAGCAATGAATGGCACAATAAACAATACATTTCATATTTGTAAAGATATACTGTGCTTATACACTAAAAAATAAATTACACACTAAAGACTATTGTAAAACATTGTAAATTGATTGTAAAATGCTGTATGTCAATGCTAAGGAATAAACATCCATTCAACTTAAATTGTTAAATTGAAGTACGGATGTAATGTGCTTCAAAAAAGTCATCTTAAAATATTCTTTGATGATATCGACAAGAGACATCTGTAATACTAAAAGTACCCCTGTGCTTTTAAAGTGATTTATCTGCCCATTAAATGGGTACCATCAAACAGACTGAGACTTCAAATAAAACAGAACAACTAAAATCTTATGCTAACTGCCTTACATGGTAATTGGGTCATGGATTTTCATTTTAGTTACTGTCTTGGACTAATCAATGAAGATGACTTGAATTTTAATCTTCTCTTAGACAACTAATATTGCACTGTGCAGCCATTTACTTTTCATGATTATTGACTGCAATTTTCAATGGCAAATTAAGTCAACAAGAATTTATGTTTTCCTCTTGGTCAATTTCAGTCAGCATCTAGATATACAGATTTGCTATATCTCAGAGCAACAAATCAAGGATGAACAAGCATCCAGGTAGTCTGATTTCCTGAAAGAAAAATAAGCACAAGGTCCATGTTCCTTTTTACTGTGTCATACGGATTTGGTAGCTATAATAATACATGCCCTCTTTCTCATCTTTTCTCTCATAAATGCAATTCTATTTTATTGCTATGTAGTGAACCATTTAAACAGTGAAAATGTTTCTGCCATTATCTTAAATGACTAAAATTAATACAAAATACTTCCTAATTATTTTTAAAATTTCTTTGAAATGTCAGCCATTTTAACACAATTGTGATGCCAGATAAAATGATAGTGAACAACTGGATCAGAAATTTTTTGTTTTAGATTTCTTTTATGTGCATCAGTGTTTTTCCATTTATATATGTGTATGATAGTGCCTGATGGAGGAGGGTCATCTGTCTATGTGTTACTTTCATTGGTTAATA
>LOJH01032460.1:319-16542 GCA_001685095.1 Ellobius talpinus
TATATCCTTCTGGAGTCTTTGATGGAGTTGAAGAATAGTTATAATTATAGTTTTTTTTAGTTATTATAAGAGATAAAGTAGATATAAATATTACAACTTTAATTCTTGCTTGGTAACTATTTTGTTATATGTAATTTTGCTATGTTTAAGTTAAAACCTTTTTATTTAAACAGAAAAGGGGAAATGGCATGGGAAGTCCTTTCTGTATATGTGTTGCTTTTATTGGTAAATGAATAAGAATCTGTCTTGGCCTGTGATAGGGTAGAGTAGAACAAGGTAGGGAAAACTAAACTGAATGCTGGGAGAAAGAAGGCAGAGTCAGGAGATGCCATGTAGCCACCTCTGGGAACAGACAAGCCAGAACCTTGCGACACAGCCACGTGGCAAAACACAGATTAATGGAGATGGGATAGTTTAAGTTATAAGAGTAAGCCAGAAATACACTTAAGTTACTGGCCAAACAGTACTGCAGTTGATACAGATTTCTGTATGATTATTTTGGGGCTGAGTAGCCAGGAACAAACAAGTGATCTCTTACTACAAAGCCCACTTTTATGTAAATGATTATATAGGAGGCTGTTTTCCCATACCTAAAAAGAAGCAAACACATCTGCTAATTGACTTCATGGGGTATCTGGAGGTTGTTGGCAACTTTGATAATTCTTTTCCTCCTCTTCCTTCCCTTCCTTTATCCTTTTCTCCTCCTCTCTCCTCTTCTTGCTGTCTACCATTCCCTCTTTCCCATCTTCTTTTGTTCCTCTACCTTCCCTCCATCCTCTTCTCTCTCCCCCTTTCTGTTCCATTTTTGTCTCTTTGATGCTACTTGCTATTCACCAAGAGCCACAGCAGCATTGCTATGAATACACAAAATGATCCCTCCAAACTTCTTTTTCCTCATAAGAGATGCTGGATTGCTTTTCTCTTGTCAGTGCAAAGCAGAAATTGAAACATATGAGCCCATCTGGAGCACTGTCATGGCTTTGAATTCTGCCTTGTGATATATTCACCTATGGATGAAGAGAGTAGGCCGGTGTGGGTAGAGGGGTGCACTCAGGCTCCGCAGTTTGAGGTGAAACTAGTTCCTCTTTACAGGTGAGAGAAAGGAGAGGCACAAATCCCAGCAGCTATAGTTCTGTCTTGTTTATGTTGCTGAGAGCCATGACTAAAAGATTCTTTTCACTACTGGGCTGTGGTCAAGAGGCTTCTATGCAACAGGAAGGTCAGCAGTCGCTCTTTTCCACAAAAGGATGGCAAAAGTGTAGGTGTATTGAAAATGTCTGAATTGGCACAAAAAGAGTCTTTCAAGGCCCTGCTTCTCACAGCTTCCCTTTCTCTATTCTGCAGCTCTACAAAGCGACATTCTTTAAACAAGTAACAGTGTCTTTATCAACCAAAAATGTCTTAGGGAGCTAAAGTCCTCAAAGGCCCAGCACAGGTGGGGTCAGAGGGCCCACCTAACAGTTGGATCGCTGTTGCAGCCACACATCATTGTAAGGACGAAATGGAAACAATGCTTACTGTTCACAGGACACTGTGTGGCATCTCACCTCCAATGATATCCAAAACCCTTTTGAATAGCCCTGTAATCTCCATGCTAAACGTGAGAAAATGTAAGATACAGTGGGCATCAGAAAACCCTTCCTGGCCTGGAGAGATGACTCAGTGGTTCAGAGCACTTGTTGCTCTTACAGAGGACCGAGGTTCAAGTCTCAGCACCCATGTGGCTGCTCACAACTGTTTCTAATTCCAGGGAATCTGGTGCCCTCTTCTAGCCTCCTCAGGCACTGTAGACATGTGGTGTTCTGACATACATGTGGGCAAACACATGCATACAATAACAATAAGCAAACCTCTTTGTAAAGATTTATCTTGGAGACTGGAGAAGATTGAGCAGCTAAGAGCACTTGCTGCTCTTCTAGACGGCCTAGGTTTGATCCCCAGTACCCACATGGAGGCTCACCCTGGTCTAACTCCAGTTCCAGGGGCTACGGCATCCTTTTCTGTCTTCCATGAGCAGCAGAAATGCACTTGATGCACAGATATACATGCAGACAAAACACCCATGCTCACAAAATAAAAATAAAAATTTAAAATTTTTCTTCTTTCTCCTTCCCTCCTCCCTCTCTTCCTATCTCCCTCTTCTTTTCTTCCTCTGCAGGATAAATTTTACAGATGCTAAGCAAACACTGTGCTACTGGAGCACACTCCTAGCCATGAATGTCAGGAAAATCCATCACATGGATCCAATGCACTAAGGAAAAGCAGGAATGAGAGCTGAAGTCCCTCCTATACCTTTTCCTTGCTTTCATTTATGCTCCTGCACCACTCCTGACAGGCAGATCTCTTCCTAACCTTTCCCCAGCGGGGTTTCAGCTGCGCATAGACACACCTTCTTGGTTCACTTGTGTGTTGAAGCACATGAAGAGTGTCTGACATGGGGCAGTAAGGTCAGTACTGAGGGGTGCAGAGGCAAAGGTGCCGCCTCCACAGACCGCTTCTTTGTTTCCATTCACCTCGACTTTCTGTGTTTCCCACATTCATTCATTTTTACTTTCGTTCTTTTTTTAATCAATTGCACAACTTTTGCCAAGGTAGGCTTTGTTTTGATTGACAGCTAATAACCACACATATTTATTTGTTACATGTGTGCGCTGTGATTCCACAAGGATCAAATACCTTTAATTAGCATGCCTCACAGCTCTAGGATCAACCGTTCCTTGTGGTGCAACTGTTTAAAAATCTTCTCTGTCAACTAGTTTAAAATTTATCACACATGTTTCCCTGGGTGTGCCTGTCCTGATCACTTGTTCCTTTCAGTCGAATACTGAGAGTAATTCAGGATGATGAATTATTTAAATGTGGTCTGAATTATTGTGTGAGGCAAACACAACCACTCTGTGGGGCCAAGAGTCTCATTATTTAGATTCTGTATTTGTGAATGCATCCACTTGATAAAATTTCTTCTGAGCCCTGTTGTGGGTTGAATTTGGTGTGTCCTTCCCCTCAGTAGTGATCCTCAGCTCCTGGATCCATCACTGAGATTAAGAGCCCTGACCACTCTGACCTAATCAACGGATTTATCCACAGGCGGATTCATCCTTTGATAGCATTGAGAGGTGGTTGGAACCTTTGGGGGTGGAGCCTCATGAAGGAGGCGGGTCACTTTCTCTGAGCTATAACTTGTCCTGGGTCTCTTTCTCCTTCCCTCTCTGCTTACTGGCTGTCACGAGGTGATGCGGGGCCCTGTCATGTCCCCCTACTAGGATGCTATGCTTATCACTACTAGGATGCTATGCTTACACAGGCCCATTGCCATGGAGCCCAGAGACCGGGAATTGAAATCTCTGAAACTATGAACCAAAATCTATGTTTTGTCCTTTCATATCATTGCCCTCAGGTATTTGTCACTGTGACAAACATCCAGTAAGATTCTCAAAGCCGATGCTGCTGGTGATTTGATGTTTGTGAGTGTGTCATGGGCAGAACAATTAAAAATATCTCATATCCTTTGCCATGCACACTTCCCACTAAAGTGGACAAAATGACATCAAATATTTTGTTTCAGGTCTCACGTTTTTGCGAGGTACTTGGTGTAATTTCTCTGTATTTCATATTTTTGTTGATTATTTTATTTTTTAACATAGTTTGACAGGTAAGGTGTGTCAAGCTTGCTGTCCAGGACAAGAAATAGTCCTGTGCCCTTTAGCTAGAAGAAAGATGCCTCATTTGGGTTCAGGTTCTCATAGTTGTTGACCATGAGTCTGGTGTCAGTCAATCCACAGCATATAGTAAATTATATGATTTTAAACATAAACACACATGAAACAAGACAGTATGCTGAATGAGAGTCCCAGAAACCAATAACTGCATTTTCTCCAGAATATAAGCAGTTCTTCATTTTCTAGTCAGTTGTCCAAGGTGAACTTCAAGGAGAAAAACTACCATGGTAGGAGGCACAAAGGGTTGAGGAGGGCTTGTCCATGGACTCAAAATCTTTGTTGGATGACAGTAATAAATTCGGTAGATCTGTTATATGTCCTGGTGACTATAGTCAATGGTGATGCATGGTGCTCTTGAAAGTTAAGAAGGCTGGAGAAATGGTTCAGGTGTTAAAAGCACTGGCTGCTCTTGCAGAGGACTCTGACTCATTTCCAGCAACCACATAGAGTGGTTCACAAACACCTGTAACTCCAGCTCCCAGGGCATGTGATGCCCTCTTGTGGCTTCTATAGGCATTGCACCAATGTACACATACACACTGACATGTAATACACATACTTAAAAATAAAACAAATCTCCAAAGGGGACTGTGGAAGTGGCTTAGCCGTTAAGAGCACTTACTGCTCTTGCAGAGGACCCGAGTTCAGTTTCTACCACCCATGTGGTAACTCCAGTTCCAGGACACCCTCTTCTGGCCTCTGTAGGTATGAATACACGTGGTACAAATGCATACACTATACATGGGCAATCTGTAGGTATGAATACACGTGGTACAAATACATGGGCAAACACTCACCCATGTAAAATAAGAAAAATAAATCTTAAAAAATATTCAGAGAAAAAAGTTGATGAGAACAGATTTTAAGTACTCTTCCCCATCCTTAATGATATGTATGTGAGGTAGTGCATAGATGTTAACTAGACAAATTTAGGAAGCATGTATATCTCAAAACACCATGCATTTGCACCACAAATATGTGTGATTATTCTTTACCTTATCTCTTAAACCATTTTCAAAAAGATAAATAGTATAAAATAATAAACGTGAATACAAGAAAAGGAAAGTGAAAATCTCAGATGAGATTAACCACTTAAGAAAGCAGGGGACCAGGGTATTTCTAGTGTTTCCCGTCTCCACATCCTTTGATGCAAACACCCTGAAACACCATGTTCATGGCTACACATATCTGCTTTCTTGGGTAGGCTCATTCTTTGCGGTGCACTGGCTAATGTGGCAGAGATGAGTTCACTAAAAATCTAACAGCTGAGTTCTGAGAGGCACAGCTATTAGCAGCTTTGTGCACAGGGCGGCCTGCCTCCTTCTCTGCTGCTGGGCTTATTTACTGCCCATGGTCTGTTGGCATTTTGATGATGCGGTGACCCAAGTTTTGCGGCCATTTCACTGAGCTAATTTCCCATAGTGCATTTCATTCACTGGTCCCATCAAATCAGCTCCCCCTCCCCTGGCATCCCTGGGTGACTTGGTACTCCTTTTTGCATCTTTTCTGGGCATCTGTATGCTCTTTCTTTTTCTTTACTCCTCCCTAGATTCTACATAGGAGGAAGTCATGCACTGTTTGTTTTTCTGAGTCTGCATTATTTTGCTTAACAGAATGACCACAAATTCCATTTATTTCCCCCAATGAAGTAATTGTATTCTTCTTTATGGTTGCTTTAAACTCTGTGGATAAAGTGTTTGTTGTGTAAGGATAAGGACCTGACCTGAGTCTCCATCCATATAATGACAGAAAAGCCAGTCATTGCAGCATGCTCCTGTAACTCCAGCTCTGGGTACAGACTGGAGAAAGGAGACGCTCAGGGTCTTGCTAGTCTATCCAATTAATAAGCTCCCGGTTCAGTAAAATGTATTGTCTATAAAATAATAACAATAATAAGGTAGATTGTGAGAAAGGAAGATGCCTCTAGCTGTCATAGGCATAGATGATAGTATGTGTATCTGGTGTATCTACCAGACACACAAGTAAATAAATCAGTCAATACACCCCATTGTGTACATTTACCACATGTTTCTCCCACACTGCAGGGAATGGGTAGACAGCCTTAATCAGAGACATTGAAAGGTGATGGCTCATGGGATGTCCGACATCCTAGTTCATGGGTTTTCCCAGTTGGAGCACCGAAAAACTCCGTGTCTTGGAACCCAAGAATGGCATGGCTAGGTTACATTGTAGTTCAATGTTTAGATTTTCAGCTTATCCCACATGTTATGACATGGCTCCCCACAACAGCAGTGAGACAGGACTCTACCTAGGATTCCTGTGGGACGGACTTCACTCTGCCTCCTCACTCCAAGGTGGTGAGGGACTTGGTGTCAATCATTCAGAAAGAGGAACTAGGGCTTCTTTTGATTCATAGCCCTCAAACCATCTGAGGGACCAATCACCCCAACATCACCCCTTAGAGCCAAGATGAGAGGGTGGGAATGACAGACCAACATGGGTGTTCTTCCTAGATGTACTCTGGCCTCTAAATGGAGGCTCTTTATCTATTCTAAGGAACTCAAATGATGCTTATAGGACTTTCCTTGTTTATTGTCTAAGTGTGAATTAAAATCTGTGGTTTAATAGGCACAGGGTCTCATGATTGCAATAATTTTCTTTTCTGAACAGCCAGGCGCTCTCTAGTGTGTCAGCACCCAACTGTGAAATCCCCACACTCAGGAATTGTTTTCTTTTTTTTAAACTGGCCTGCACTAGTCAATTGTTTTGGCATGGTTAACTTTGATGTGGCCCCACCAGGACAGGAGACAGCGCACTGTAAAAGATGATTAATCAACTTAAAGGGAGGGAACCAAAGCCGCTTAAAGTAAATCATCCAGGCATAATTAAATAAGCTTCTTCCTTCCCTGATGAATATGATATTTAAATATTTACTTCGAGCAAATACATTTAAATAAATTTCCTGCTATAGCTAAACCGATTCATTAAAGCTTACTTAAGAAACTAAACGTGTAAAATCTTCATCTACAGCTCAGTCATCCGGGTGGGAGCTGGGAAGCCAGAGCATTCAGCCCAGAAGTGACCCCTCAGCACCGAGTAAGTGGGGACTGCACACGGCACACTAGTGAGCAGGCATGGCACAAATACATAATGAGAAAGGAAGAAGAGCCTAAACTTGGCTCATCTTCAGTGAGGAGATGGCCTGCTCCCATGTTTGTCTCTGGTGTTTCTTTGTGAAGACCCTGTTTTCAGTTCTGAAGCTCAGGGTTTACAGTACCACTACTCGTGGGCTTTTGGGACCTTGTCTAGTGATGTCAAACATTTATAGGGTGCATTGCACTGTCTGCGAGATCTTCTGAAGAGGGAAAGGGAGAGAGTTGCTCACTTCATCCTCTTTTACTAAATGAAGTGTGATTATCTCAGTCTCATTCCAAAAGCTCCATCACTTTCCCTTCAAATTAGGTGAAAAGCCTTCTTATGCCAAGCAAGGCTTCTTTGTACAGACAGCTCTTCACAGTTCACATGGCTCCTTTTGCACTCATTCTCCCGAACAATCAGAGAATACAGTGAGTGAGCAAGAAGTGCCTGCTTCCACTTGTGCTCAGTCAGGGAGTCAAATTCTGGGATGTTCAGAGAGTAAGTGACACAGCCAGAGAGGGAGCATGAGCTGCCTCCAGTTCCAGAAAATTCCACAGGTCGTATTTGGGCAACTGAGGCTGTGAAGGCAATAAGCAGACACTCTGCTTATTTCTACTCAGAGGCTGCCAGGAAGGAGCTGGGTGCCTGGCTCTTGCACTGTGATCTTGGCAGTGGCCTCATGTCTGGAATCAGGGACATACACGCACACCTTCCTGCTACCTAAGCCACAGCGCTGTGTATCCTGTGGGCTTTGCACACAGATTGTAGAAAATGAAGGAGACTGAGCTCCATGTGGTGGCATGTTAAAATTAAGCTTGTAAAAGCATTTTGTTGTATATTTCCTTTCAAGATTCAAATTTTATTTAAAAAATTGAAACTTCCAAATGGTTGTAATTTTCTAGTACTTACTTATCTTAATAACACTGGGAATAAATTAAAAAAATTAGGAAGCAAAACCATTTCAAATTCCCACCACATCATTTCAGACAAACAATTTACAATTTGGAACATAGCCCTTGTACAATGTGTGTGTGTGTGTGTATGTGTGAGTGTGTATATGTGAGTTAGAGAAACATCTGCAAGTTGCTCCTTTTAAAAAGGTTTGTTTTTAACTTTTATGTGTGTGTGTGTGTGTGTGTGTGTGTGCGTGCGCACATGTGAGGAAGTTGGGCAAGGGACGTGCTTGCTACCAACGGTAACATTTCTTCTGCACCTGCCCATCAATTCACTTGTTCTGAAGTGCCTCTCATTGGATATTAGCGCATGGGTAATTTAACTTAGTTCCTGCCATGTGGATTTTCATTTTACCTACTTTGCCTGCTCTCAACAGAGTCCTGTGGGAATGGTTTTATGTTTGCCTTTTTAAATATTGTTTTACAGATACTTTCTCTGTGGAACACAAATTTAGATACTACAAAAATCATGAATTCAAGGAATATAAAAATTATATATATATGTGTGTGTGTATATATTCAAATACTCTTTGTGCATTGTATATGTATAGTACAATAGCCATTACTGTTTTGAATTATGAATAACTATTTGGAGCAGCACCTTCATGATAACCCTGATCCATTCTGCACTTGTGTGTTGTACTTTAACCTGTGACAGTGTGTTTTCCCACTTAATTCACACACGAAGTCATGTGCACAGCCTACTGCACAGCCCCTCCCCCACATTCTCACCTGCCCTGTGCCTGGTCCTCTCACTATGCAGAATCAGTTTCCTGTGCATATTTCTGCCTCCTTCCAACCCCTCGATACTCCTCACCCTCACCTACTTGGGTAATCACCCATGCTCATCTTTCAGACATCTTTCCAAAAGCCAGTGGCAAGGAGCTTCTCCTGGAATGAGCTATGTCCTTGTGCATCCTCTTATTGTGTATTCACATGACTGTGAGTCCTCACTATGAGATCCTGCTGTGCTCTGCTCTAATGCCTTTGACCAGGGTTAGAGTGTGGGGAAGCAGCAGGAAAGGCTCACCTGCCCTCTGCCCACATCCACTGAGTAGGAGCAGAGCTGGATCCTCCCAGAGAAAGGACTCCTTTTAGCTGGAAAGAGGATGATTGCTGAGTGGCTTAAAGTACCAGATGAACTCAGCAAGCTCTTATTCATTCTCTGTTTGTAGATTATGTTCTGTTTTCCATGGAGGTTTAGATCAGTCACTTGATGATTTCTGCAACCGACATCAAAGTTGCCACCCAGGGCAGTGGCAGTGTGTGTGCTCTGCTCTCCTTTGAGGTGTCCACAGTAGAAATGGTGGGAGGGGTTCTGGAACATGGGGAGAAGCCAAGCAAGGATTCTGAAGCCTGGATGGACTCTGAGGAAGATTCTTGGTGATAGGAGAACTTGAACTGGCCAACTAGGAAATCAAATGCCTTGAGCTCAGTACCTGGCTTATGAATGGATACATGTTTTTCTTAGGATCAGAGCAAGAGAAGGTTCTAGTGGACCTGTAGAATGTAAGACCCCCCCATCCCTTTCCCGGGATTCTGCCATACAAAGTCAGGCCGTTGGAGTCATGAAGGTTTCTCTGTGGATCAAACCAACTTGGAAGAAAGCGAATTAAGATAGTTGATGGCTGCTGGGAGAGCGAGGGGCAGTTCTCTTGGGGAACGCGACTTCGGAGCGACTCAACAAGTACCCGCAGATGGTCCTGCCCCCGCATCTGTGCAGGCAGCACTAAATGAGCTCAGTGGGCTTAAAAGCAAAGTACATGAGGTTGGAAGGGAAAAGTGGGGGATGTAAGGGAGAAATTGGAGGAGTGGAGAGGCTTGGGGTTCGATGAAAACACATGGTACTTGATAGTTTTTATGCCAACTGGACACAAACTAAAGTCATCTGAGAGGAGGGCACCTCAGTTAAGAAAATGTCTCCATGAGATTGGATTGTAGACAGCCCTGTAAGGTGTTTTCTTAATCAGTTATTGATGGGGGAGGGCCCAGACTATTTTGGGTAGGGCTAGCTCTGGGTTGGTGGTCCTGGGTTCTATAGAAAAGCAGGGTGAGCAAGCCATGAGGAGCAAGTCGGTAGGAAGCACCTTTCCATGGCCTCTGCATCCAGGTTCCTCCCCTGTTTGAATTCCTGTCCTGATTTCTTTTGAAGATGAACAGTGATATGGAAGTGTAAGCCAAATAAACCCTTTCCTCCCCAAGTTGCATTTGGCCATGGTGTTTCATAACAGCAATATAAACCCTAAGACAGGTATTATAAAGAAAGTTTTAAAAAAGCAAAGCAAAATTTAAGTTACAAACCAATGAGCCAAGCAATGGCCAAAGGCCATGAAGACCCCTGGATCAAGCCAGACCTGAAAGGAACACTATGCCTGTACACTGCTGCTGTGTCAAAAGGTTGATGGCCTTCCTGCTTAGGGAAGGATTAGGTTGAGTTGAACTTTTACCACTTATAATAGAAGAAACTTGACAAACCATTTGCTCTATCTCACTGCCCCTCCATATAATGCTTACGTTGTAGCTCTGTGTTTCATAATGCACCACCAAAATGAGGACAGAGAACATTACCAGCACTATTCCCATGCCAGTTCTGATTATATGTGGACCCAGTTCCTCCCTCGGGTCAGCCATCTGTCAGCCACAGGCAACTTCGGGTCGTCAGCTGTTGGGATGTTAATCAAACATCTGATGTTGTCGTTGTACTGAGCATGGACTGCACAGAGAGTAAGTGAGGGTGACGTTCACTGTCCTGCAGAGTAGATGTCCACCTTCTATAGCGTGCCCAGTGGGCAAGCGAATTCTCTGTAAACATCTCTAAACATAGCAACGCAACTGTGGTGTGGAGCCCATTAACCCTGTGAGAAGAGCACACTGTGAGTCGGAGGCTGAGAAACTGGTTGTGCAAAGCTCTGCCTTTGTGTTTGGAAGGAAGTTGGTTTATTCCTACAAGTGTGCTTGATAGCAAGAGCTGAATCAGACAAAAGCTGGGCTGACCCACCATTTACTAGCACCGAGTCCTTGAAAAGGCCATTTAGCCAGAAGTGTCTTATTTCCCTGGAGATTGTTTGTCAGGGTTCTCTAGAGGGGTTTATTAGGCCGGCCTTGACTGGGAGCCACTCTACGGGGGCATCAGCATGCTGAATAGTCAAGAATCCAGAACCCATTCAGTGCAAGAAATGAAAAGCCTCAGAACAAGGAGGGGGCAACGAGGACCAAAGATACAGGCTTACTCAATGGTGAGGAACCAGAAGCTCCCCGGTGAGTTGTTGATGTTGAGTCCACACTGACAGATTGAAGAAACTGAATAGTGTCTGATGCCTGGAGGTCACAAAAGCATCAGTAGGTGGCCCCATGTAGCAACGAGGGGCATGCACACTTACGTTGACTACTTCTTTGTCCTGATGTTTTACTGTCCTGGCTGCTAGTCTGCTGGATGGTGGGTGCTACCACACTCAGGATGGGTTTTTCCTCCCTCCATTACTGCTCCACATGTCAGTATGGTCTGAAAAGACTCTTACAGACACACCTGATGTGTGTCCCTTCATCTTCTAGGTTATTGTAGATCTGATTGAGCTAGATAACGAGAGTTAACCATCATGAACCCCAGCTTCACGTGAACCCCAGCTTCCCCATACTTGAGGGTGTCTGGCTAAGGAGTGTTGGATTCAAGACTGTGAGCTCACACTAGCCTGCATTTGAACCAATCTGGATTAAGGCAACCCTATTAATATTCTGATTCACCTACCCTCTGGCTATACATAACACGCAGTCTTAAATGTCATCCAGATGTTTTTATTTCATATCAGACATTTTGTTCCACCTCTTTGAACTGTTTAGTTAGAATTAAACAGCGAGCAAAGATGCCCTCACCTCTTCTAACCCCCACACTCAGCAGTTCTTCGATGACTCCCACATTTTTCCACTCACAGGAAATAGAGAAAAGGTTACATGGAGCATTTAGGCCACCTCGGTCTCTTCTGGCATGGCAAAAATGCTTGTTACCTACGAAATCTTCCCAGACACTTGTAAATGTGTCAAACTAATGTAGAAATGTCACATTAGAGATGGAGCTGATGGTAGGTAGTCATTTGAAAGCAGTTTGAGTCTATTTATGATTAGATGCCTCAGAATACACACTCCTGTGTGCTGCCACCGCTGACATAGACAAATACGGTTTGTTTGTTTTTGCAAAGTTCTGTAGTGAAGAAATATTACCTCCCAAGATAAATTTTAAAGAGGATTAGAAATTAAAAATAATATTTTTCATTATATGAGCTTAATAAAGTTATTAGGACAGAGGGTGGAAGAGGATTGCTTCTAGTTCTCGAATTCTGAGGTTATGGTATTTGTCAGCCTAGTCCATGAAACACTTGGATTTCCTACTTAATGCTTATAGAGGTCAGAATAATTGGGGATTTTAAACTAGATGTTAATATAAAGAAAATATAATAAAACGAAAATTTTAATGTCAGCATATAGAGTCCTCAGGTGTTTTACATGAGCTGTAGTGCCTTGCAAGTAGGACTTTTTAAAAAATATGTGATTTAAAAAATAATTTATTTTATTTTATGATAGTTTATTTATTTTATGGATGTTTTGCCTGCGTGTATGTCTGTATGAGGGTGTCAGATCCCATGGAACTGGAGTTACGGACAGTTGTGAGCTGCCATGTGGGTGCTGGGAATTGAATCTGGGTCCTCTGAAAGAGCAGCCAGTGCTCTCAACCTCTGATCATCTCTCCATCCCCCAGTAGGTGTGATTTTTTGAAAGCCATAACTTGCAGAAATAGTCATATATCTACTTCTTGAATTTCTTACAAACACAATTGAGATCAAAACAATTTCTCTTCCCCATCCCCTAGAACATGAAGGAATTTTACTTCCTTGATGCCAGTAAACACCTTACAAATTCATATCGTATTTACTTAAGAGTGTGGTCCAGGCATGGAGGAATCTTTCCAGTCCCCAGAAAACCCTCCCATCTACTCAGAGTTGAGAAGTATTTACAAAGAGGAATCCCTGTGCACTAGAATGTCTCCACTGAGAAAAATGGCCATCCTTATTTTATGGGCAGGAGGTTGATCCTGAAAGAGAGAGCAGGTGTGATCTCCCCAGAAATAAGCCTTGGGGCTAGAGAGATGGTTTAGCAGCTCAGTGTACTTAATGCTGTTGAAGATGATGAGTTGAGTTTCTAACATCCATATTGAGCAGCTCACAACAGCTTGTTACTCCAGCTCCAGGGGATCTGCTGCCCTCTTCTGGCCTCCATGGGCCCTGTGTTCACATGCAAACTCATAAATACACACACACACACACGTGTTACCTTGCACACCTAAATAAATAAATAATAAATATTTTAAATACAGAAAAGGAAAAGAGGAACTTATACTGCCATTTTCTGTTGTAGAAGTCTATTTTTTGTTGCCTCAATGAATAAGGAAGAAAACTCTATTTTCAAAAGCCTGATTTTTTCCCCATGATGGGTGTTATGGTTTTGTATAAAGCAAAGGGTCAAGAAAGAATCTTCAAGGCAAGTGACCCTGTTTGGAAAACAATAGACAAACTAGGTTTGGGTAATTGCTAGTTGTTAAGTGAGTCCTGCTCCATTTGGGGGAAAGTCTTTCCTTAATTCAGCTTTCGTGTATGCTTTCTTTTTTTTTTCAACTAAAACTTCATGACAGAAACCAAAACTGCCCAGAGGTATCCTTGTCTGACACCCTTGTGCTACAGCCTGGGCATGGTTGGACATATTCTCATCTGTCATTTTAACTTTTTCAACATATGTTCTGTGACCTCACACCAACCATGTTCAGGAATATGCTCAGCACTGTACTGCAAATGGGTATAGGCTCCCCCAAATAAAACCTCCAGGCTTTCTTCATTCAGGGATGACATTGCCTTGCCAATGGCTCCTCAGATCTCATTGTCTGATGTAGGTGATCAATCTTTCTCCATTCTCCTATGTCTGAGCAGTGTTTGTTTTGGCTTAGCACCCACTGAGATGTGAACCCATCAGTTTCTATTACAAAAAACCAACTTTATGTGTTGCCCAAGACAAAATCAGTAGAGTCTTGAGCAAGATGGGATGGTTGGTCAGGTCAACAATCTAAGGACTGTATCCTGGGCAGTGAAAGTACAAGGAAAGGCAGTTGGGACCCCACCATGCTAGGACAGCATATCTCTGCTGCCTACAGGATGGAGTTAATGTCTCTGAGTAAATGCTACCCTGGAAGTACCTGGAAGTCCCAGTGGAGACCAATGAATTTCCTTATTTCTGCTCTGAAAGAGTATCAAGGCTCTGGAAATTCCCATGATGCTCCCCTGAAAATTACTAGATTTCATTTTTCATTTTTCTGGTTGGATGAAGCAAGCTCTGAAAAGATAACATAAAGACATTTTTTAAAATGTGGTTTGTGTTACGTCTTATGCATGATGCATTTTTCCTTTTCCTTCCTTCCTTCCTTTCTTTTTTTTTTTTAATAAAGTCCTGTGTTAGTTTAAAAGAGAAAGATAAAGTTCACTTAGAGAATGAAAAGGAAAAGGGAAAGAATGCACCTAAATCATCCTAATTCTTCCTCCCTGTGTTAAGTAATCCCTGGACCAAACACAAGTAATTCAGAGTCTTGTTCCAGAAAATGCCTGCTCCTGAGAGATTAGCTGGAGAACTAACTAAGCAGCTTGCTTATCACTACCAGCAGCTTGCTTAGTGAGACTCGCTGCAAGACCTCTCCTCTGCTTTGCCTGCCAATGGGAAGCAATTAGGCAAAGTTACTCCCCTCTCAGTACTCTGGGAGTCATGATCTCTTCAGGCCTGATTCTCAGGGAGTACAGAGATGGAATTAGCAGCAACCTTTCTTTCCTCTCCAAACCTTTCAAATGGCTTCACTGTAATAAAGCTTAGAACAAAGGTTTCTTTAAAATCCGGGTGGAGTGAGTACTATGGCTGGAGGGTTTCCTACAGTGGGAAATGTAAACAAAATGGATTGTCTTTTCTAGCAAAGTGTTAAATAAGACAAAACTCCATTCTAAAAAAAATCCTAATTAAACTACTTGGCAGAGATTTAAACTTAAATTCTTTTTATCTAAACCAAAATATATGCTCAAGTTTGCATATTCTTCTCAAAGGTGGTAGTTTATGTATCAGCTGCCCTGTCTTGAGCTAGCACTTCCTGTTTGGTCGAAAGCGAGACCCCAGCCCTCTAACACCCCTATATCCAAAGAGTCTGGAATGTAGTATTGAGTTGGAAGTGTCACCCCAGCCCCTGGCCTAGAAATTGCCAAGTACTTGGACTCCAATTCCCAACCTGCCAAGTGCTTGGACTACAACTCCCAGCCTACCAAGTGCTGACCCCTCCCCGGGTCAGGTCAGGATCACTCCCACAAGGTATTTAGGCTCGCCCTGGAAAAAGGAACACATTGTTTAGGGTTTTGTGTGTGCTCTCCCTCTGTCTTACCCTGCCGTGCTCCCGCCACCCAAGAGTGTGGCATTCATTAAACGTGGGCATTTTTGATTCGGTCTAATCTGGTTTGATTGGAGTTCTTTAAGGAGAGGCTTTGTTAGAAAATATTCCTAAAGTCTTGGAGGTCTCACCGAGATGGGGCTGTTTTTTTTCCCCATGATCACAGTGCCGCTGCGTTGGAAAACATCCATCCCCCCCATCCCCGCGCTCTCCAGCAGACTGGGCTGGCTTTGGACTTGGTGAGTTCCCTTTCTTTTGCTCTATACTGGGAGGGTCCCCGGGGGGACCCATTCAATTTTTGGGCTTTCGTTGAAGCCACAGACTGCGCCGGAAGCCTGATCCATGCAGCAAAAGCCAGGCTTTCGCTGAGATGGGACTTGGACATGGAGAGACGTCCCCCACTCATTTCTCATTCACCCCCATTTTGACTGAAGGGCTCTGTTCAGTGGACGCATCACAACAGACTTGAGTCCCATTGGGAATAGACTTTTAAAATGGGTTCTTACAATTCCAAGCCAATTACTCAACCACCCTTGAGCAGCCTTTGACATCCTTTTAAAATAGGGCTATCTATGGCTCCGTAGCCTGCGGTTTCTGGATGCGTGCTCCCGCCCCCCCTTCTACCTCTTCTTCTCTGCTGATTCATAGCCTGTGGTTTGTCCTGCCCCCACTTCCACCTCTCCGTAGCCTCTCCGTAGCCCACGGGACTCCTACACCCAGCCTGGAGGAGTGACCATCTCCCATCCCATTCCAGATTCGGGGATCTAAATCCAGCACTTTCCACCTGCCGAGGACAACAGAGGCCATCACCTGTCCCTTCAGAACAGTGCTCTCCCTCAGCTGTTTGCTGTGCTTCTCTGGCTTCTGCCTCCTACACTAGGATCACTCTGACCCAACCCCACCCCCAGCTCTTTACTGTTTCTCTCACTCTGGGATTTTAAAAAAATCTGTTTTGCCCCTGTCCTTCCAATCTCCCTGGCTTCTGCTGCCTAT
>LOJH01032461.1:2518-14258 GCA_001685095.1 Ellobius talpinus
AAGATCAAAAACACTGATGACAGCTTATGCTGGAGAGGTTGTGGGGTAAAGGAAACACTCCTTTGTTGCTGGTGGAAGTGCAAACTTGTACAGCCACTTTGGAAATCACTATGGTGATTTCTCAGAAAATTAGGAGACAATCTACCTCAAGACCCAGCAATACCACTTTTGAGTAAACACCCAAAGGATGCTCAATTATACCACAAGGCCATGTGCTCATCTATGTTCATAGCAGCATTATTCATAATCGCCAGAACCCAGAGACAACCTGGATGCTCCTCAACCAAAGAATGGATAGAGAAAATGTGGTACGTTTACACAATGGAGTACTACACAGGAGAAAAAATAATGACATCTTGAAATTTGTAGGCAAATAGATGGATCTAGAAAATACCATATTGAGTAAGGTAATCCAGATCCAAAAAGACAAATATAACATGTAATCACTCATAAGTTGCTTCTAGACATAAAGCAAAGAAAAACCAGTCTATAGTCCACAAACCCAGAGAACCTAGGGAATGAACAGGACCCTAAAAAGACATAAATGGATCTACATAGGAAGGAGAAAAGACCAAGATCTTCTGAGCAAATTGGTAGCATGGGGGTCACAGGAGACAGTAGGAGAGAGGGGAGGAAGTGAGGGAAGTGGAGAACGATGTATAGCTCAATAAAACCAATAAAAGTTGAAAAGGTTTCTAAATCAGCTATTTTTAAAATATAAAAATTTAGCAGATATTATTATATTTGTGATACTAAATAGTAATATATTTCTAAATACCGATAATTATAAATAATAGTAACAAACAGATCACTTAATTATATATTAATTAAATATATAATTAATGATGTAAATGCTAAAATAGAATGATAAAAAATGATGATATAGCATCAAGGTATGAGAGAAACTCACTACTAGCAAGGTGACAAATAAATGAGAAACTGCTCTATCATACTTCCTACTTACACAAGCTTAACAAAGGCTCTACTTTACCTTCTAAATATATTTTATCTGATCGTCATACTAAGCTGCCACAGAAATTTTATTAAGGCAACTATAATGTATAAAATAAATTTTATTCTTTATTTTTGCACATCATAAGTTGTTAAACTTAAGAAAGTGAAATTTTTGTCTCAGATTTTTTTATGGCCATTATAATCAAAATGCTTAATGATGTTATATTTATAATTTAAATATTCAGCTATATTTCCAAAAAACTTTACTGAAGAAAATACACAAGTAATTACACTAAATTAATGTGAGACTGAGTTAAAATTGAAAAATTAATAGAAAAATAAATGAAAATATACATGCCCACGCAAGTTACAGAAATTAGTTAAAAGGAACCTTCTCATTCGTCAGTGTAAACAAAGCAAAATCATAGTGACTTGTTGGGGACTGTGGACCCCCAGACACTGGATTTCCTGTGACCCCTTGTCTGCTGGAGTGAACAACTTGTTTTGCAGCTGCTCTGAGCAAACAACTTGTTTTCCTGTGTTTGCAGCTCCTCTGAGCACAAGACAGGGGAGTGGTTTCTGGTGGCTTGCAGCTGAAGGATCCCTAGAGCTAGGGCAAGGCCATTGGTCAGAGAAGGCACTATATAAGCTGCCCTGGAACACAATAAAGGGGGCATTTTTAGGGAATTTAAGGATGACCCGTGCCTGTCTCTGTGTGCATGCATGTGTTTCATTCTCCAGCCCCTTGCCCAGCTCGCAAACTGTCCTGTAGTGCAGACTGTACCCTAAAGGCATAGTAACAGAGTCCAGGCGCTACAGGATCATAGGACAAGTAGCAAGGACATTACAGTGACTAGACCATGTCGAGCTCACCAAAGATGGCATTCGAGAAATGTTGTCTTGATTTTGGCTTCAATTTCCCTCTGTGACATGGTATTTAACCTGAGTTTAGTGTGGCCCAAAAGCAATGGTGTCACCAAAATAATTCAAAAAAGAACAAAAGACATCCCTCCCAATGGAGCCCTGGGAACAAAGGGTGAATGATTTACACAGCAGGTGAGAAGCCCTTCATAAGCAAAAAGACTCCGCAGGGCTTCCAAAAGAATCTGGATATGGTTTTGTTGTTTTTGTTAGTCCAGTGTACAACACTTCCTTCTCAAAGAGATATATTAAAAAAATAAAACAAACAAACAAAAAAACCTGTACCTTATTCTGAGTGAGAACACACAAAATTGCACAAATGATTAAATGCTGTCTTCACTTTTTGTTTTCCAAGTAAGCAATTCAAATAAAAGTCTGCTCCCTCTTTCATCTCCTCACTATAAAGACCTCCCCTGGTAGAAATGAGGTTCCCTTGAAAAGTGTATAGGAGGCAGATGACAGAAGCGTGGCTTAAGGTCATAGGCAAATTTTCAAAGGCATGCATTTCTTGATAGTTTTAATATATAATCCAAAAGAGGTTTCCTCTTCAGAAGTAGGTCAGATGATATGGAGCAGCTCATGTGTAGGATGAGCAGGTAAGAAAAATCTAAGCTAAGCTAAGTGTTAATGTGAAGACTATAGGTACCAAAATTGTACAGTGTATAGAATTCCCTTAAAGATATGAGGATACAGCTCTCTTTTCACAAAAGCAAAATGAAACAGGAGCTCGGTGAGTTGGTGGAACATTTGCCTGACTATGGTAAACTTGTCTATTTCTTCTATTACTCTATACCATATTATATTTTCAATATACAGTAAAAATTGTCTAAATTTTATTTTTATTTGAAAATAGTTTCAAGATTATATTCCAGCAGGTAACACAGGCCTCAAATGCTCAGCACTTTCTGCCTTAGCCTCGTAAGTGCTGGATTTACAGTCTTGTATAACCATAGACAGCTTATATTGGCAATTATTTGAAAGTATAAGTGGTTATCATCATTATTTCAAATTTTATGAGCACAGTATTTTTTTAAATAGATCCTCTATTGAGGAAAACCCAATCTGCCTATAATCAATTTACATTATACTACAGAATGAAGAGAAATCAGAAGAGGTACTAAGAATGGGATGGAAAATTCTCTTTTATTTTTTGTCTTTTTTTGTTTGTTTGTTTGTTATTTTATTTTTTTATTTTTATTTTTTATTTTATTATTAAAAAAATTTTCCACCTCCTCTCCTCCTCCCAATTCCCTCCCCATCCTCCCATCCCCAAATCTGTTGATTTCTAATGAGCTTAGATGCTTTTCATCAGAACAGATATGATGAAATTTTAAAAAAGGTAAAAACTGATTTCTGTACAGTGTTGTAATTTGCAGAATAAAAGTAGGCTTACAATGCTGGTAGTCAAGATGGAGTTGATCTGGCTGGAGCTTTTTTCAAATGTCTCATTCAGTAGTGAACTAACAATAATCTAACTTTTGTAAAAGTTGGTTAATCATTTTTATTAAATTGTTAAAATAATTTTTGAATTTTAATATTAAAATGATTTAGAAAGAGCTTGGTTTCTTTGGTTAGGTCGAATATTCTTTACTGCCTAACCTGTTCCTCAAAACTGTGGTAACCCTCCTCCTTTAGTTTTTAACATGCTGTGATTAGAATTGAGTGGCTAGACTTAAAAAATTATTTATCTTTAAGGACCAGCTCAAGCAATATCTAAAACAGACATATCCAATTAACTTTCCTTTAGATGTCAATTGCAGACCTTTTACAAAATATCAGTAACAGTGGAGAGCAATTAAAAGCTGATGCACAGCAGACCCCCTATCTGAAATAAATGGAATAAAAACTGCACTTGCATCTGGCAATTCTATTATCTTTTACAGATCTGCAGGAATGATCATCATAGTTCATTGTTCAGGGTGAGGCCCTAACTGTACTAACCTTGCCTTTTTATTTCTGAGGCTCCCCTTATTGTTAACTGTTCTTATTAATTGATGTGTGTCACCAGGATATGGTTTTTGTTCATAAAATCCAAGAACAGTCAGGCAAATCCCCTATGTAGCCTGACAAACCAGCAAATAAAAACTTTCTATTTCCTTTAGGAGTTCATGAGTTCTCTGAATGAGCTATACCCCAAAATAGAATGAATAGGAAAATGTATATTTATCCCATATTTGTGGATGCAAAAGTCCATTAAAACATTTTATTATATTTGGCATATGCTCCATCCTTTATACTTGCTTTTCAACTCAGAAATGTGTTTAGAATTGCAAAGAAATATTTTATGCTTACACACTGAATGCTTTATCTCATTTTGTATTCATAGCATATATATATATATTCATACATATATATTAACAAACTGATATTAGATACAGAAAGCATGCCTACTAGTTTCTCTTCTCCTATGGTTAAGGAGTAAAGCAACAGCTGAGCAGTAAAGCAACACCACCAATTCTTTGGAGAGAAGTCTACACAATGTCTGTTCGTAAAGATAAAGACATCAAAGAAAAAGCCCAAAGGTTTCTGAATGAGCAAACAGGTATACTAGGAATTGCAGTGTACATTTTGTCTATGCTACTTCATTTAAGTGTCCTAAACGACTAGGAATTGTCATCATTTTTAAGATTCAGGAAACAATGTTTTCCAGATGTTCCATATTATGACAAGGGTGGTTGATATGTATAGAAATGCTGCTCAAATCTTTGTGCTTAAAGCCTATGCTCTGTACATTACCTGTATGATGCCTTTCAGCGAAGGAAACTAGTCAAGGGATTCAAATTTGCAAAATGCTTCTTCTTAATATTTCTTTGTTCTTCAAGCCTAGAGATTCTTGGTACTGTCAATTAAATGTTAAGGATTCACAGTGAAAAGTTTTGAATTATCATCCTAGAAACAGATGGAAATATATACCAAGAACCATGAGACAATAGGAATCAATCCTGTCATGTATGCATGGCCTTACACCTCCAAAAGGAAGCAGTCTTTTAAATTTGATGTTGGATTTGACTTGGAAACTGGATGAGATTATATTAAGTAACAGTCAAATTTAGTTACTTCTTAATTCTTTTCAGATATTTCTTGATTATGCATATATGAATATAATATATAATGTTCTTACTTTTCCCCCTAGTTAATGTCGCTCATTCAAATAACATCTGTATCCTCTCAGGACATGTGTATGGTGATGGTGGGAAGGAACTTCAAGTTTATCTAGTTTATCTGTGTTTTCCCAAATTCAAAGCCTCTCCACATTTTCTTGAGCCCCCCTTGACAGCTGTATCTAAATCCAGATCCAATCAATGCTTCATGTCAACCAACACAATCCCTTAAGCACAGCTTATGTGAGTTTATATTACTCCAGTAATGACAGACAAAAGCATATTTTCTGCCAATGATAAAGCACTATGAAAAGATCAAGGCCACAGATAAAATATTCTTTCCTGTTTCTTGGCTGTGTTTTCAAGATAACACAGGTCTCACACATAATACATAAAATTACAAGTTGAACATTATCTGTCCTGGAAGACTATAAACGTAAGAGCATCCTAGCAAGATATGAAGTCTAAAATATGAATGTTTTGTTAGTTGCGCTTTTAAATTTTGTGTTTTATAATTTATTTGTTTGCCTATAGTTTTAAGCAGCATCAGAAGCAGTATTTTCTGTGTCATTTAAAAGCAATTAGGATACAAATATTGCATGATATGAATTTCAGCAGAGCAAAAATAAAGTTAATCTCATTAATCAATTGGGATTGCTGAAAGCAGACAAAACTTGAAGCTGGTAGTGTGAGGGTTTGTCCTAAAATTGTGGTTTTCTCCTTAATTTGATAGAATGCAAAGAAAGAAAGAAGGAAAAAGAAAAATAGTTCTTAATGACTTATAATTCCTGTGAAATTTATTGAATTACAAAAATTTTTGCAATCCAAGAGGAGGGGAAGACTCCCTGCCCAGATGTGGCATGGCAAGAGTATGCAAGAAAAATCAAAACAAGGAATGTTGTCAGTTTGAAATGCAGTATGTGTCCTCGTGAGAAAGCATGGTTCCCAGAGTCAGAGGCTCTCTTCAGAACACCCTTGTGTCCACTGGAGCTTACTCAGAAAACTCAAACAAAAGTTTTAAAAATAAATAAAAGATGTGTAAAAGCTAGAGCTAAATAAAACAGGTATAAAATTTGTATATAAATAGTTCTTTTGATATTAAACAGTAATAGATATGCACATTACCATGAACAAGTGTAAAAAATGAGAAAATGAGGTGGTAGCTCTTTCTTTAATCATTGCACCACATAATTGTTTTTGGTTATTTACTCAATATAGGTTAGTCACAGTCATTATGAGCTGGTCACTTATATAATAAGGTTGATTTTTGAAATCTTGATTTTTAACTTATGTCTTAGAAATAAGGTAGATTCCAAAGTGAATACTCCAATAAATGTATGTGTGTATACATATATGCATAAATTATGCATATATATTTATATATATTAACTAGTATTTTTTAAACTGTTCTTTGGTGGAGCCTAGGAACACTCAATAATCTGTCACTTATTGATTACCAGTTCCCAGTGTTAAATATTACTCAAGGTTCTCTCTGGGCTTAGTATCCCAATGACTATATGAAAAGACCCTTAGAATTTGTTAAAGGGTTAATAGGTTGGAATGATTTATACTATATATTATATATGTATATATTTATATTATAAATAGGATAAATTTAGAAAAATAATTTTCAAGAACGACCTCTAAATTAATAGAGAAATAGATAAAGGTTTGAGTTATAGGTGTTTTTCTATTCTGAACGTAAAAATTGATGTTTTCATTGAGTTTTTTACTTAGACATTATTGGTTAAATTCTAAAAGCCTAGTATAGATGCTTAGTATAGAAAAGTTAATCTAATGTGATAAAATCCACTATTTGAAGGAGAAAAAGCATGCTGTGAATCATAATTTTTAGGATGCCTTTCACTACAACTTTAAGATATCACACTTTGCCATGTAACAATGTTTTTATCTTGAAATAATTTGTTATTTTATCAAAATGCTTTTATTATGCAGTACCTTTTTTCTTTTAACGTGCCAGAGTTTCTTACTGCTATGACTTAATCAAGTTGGTTCCTCTCAGTCAATCAGCTGGTAAGCAGTATAATCCACTGGAAGACTAAATATGAACTCTAATTAGTATCTGGATGTGTAATGCATTCCTTGGCTTGATTGTGTGTTTTGTATATGTCTCATGAACATCTGGTGGATTAAAAACCCCTGTCAAAATGTGGAATGTGTCCATAAATGTACCTGACAATAGGCTCAATATAGCTGGCATTCCTTTCAAATGCCAAAGATTAAAATTTAAAGAAGATTATGCAAACAAAGTTGCACAAATACCATCTACATGCTGCATGTTACTCTGCCCTGTTAAGGAAGTGTCTTTTGGTAATCTTATGACTCTTTTTAAATATAAAAGAGACAAGAAACTAGAATATATAAGGTATAGCTTTGTCATAATAATGTAACCCAAATGATGTAGACTAAAGTCTGTCTATCTATAAATTAAATGATAAAGGAAATTCCAGCTTATCAAGCAATCAAGTGCCTACAACATGATTTGGGGATTTTATTGTAATGACTTTATTCAGTTTTCTTGTAGCATTCTTTCTCTAAATTGTATTCTCTGAATGTCTGAAATTTACTGTGATCACTATTAGCAAAGAAGAACTAGTAATTTCTCTTCAAAGTTTAGATTCATTTAAAATAAAAATGTGTGGAGATATTTTTAAAACCATAAGAAATCAATTAATTTTTCATTTCAAAAGAGAGTAGATAGAATGTCAAGCTTTAAAAATGTGGTTATGAAATCACAAGTAATCGATCTCACTCTGTAAAAGAGAGACAGCTAATTTTGGCTTATTTGTTTTTCCTTTGTTGGCTATAGGAAGAGCCCTACAGTTGAAACAAAATTTAAATGCAGAAATACTTCTCTCATGTAATTCTTTCTTTTCTCTTCCTTTCTTGTACTGTGCTTTCCTTCCCCTTCCCCTCTCCTCTCCTCTCCGGAGCCAATTACCTTTGCAAGGCTTGTAGTCATGCTTATGTAAAGAGATGAATGCATACCAAGACTCTACTGTTTCACAAATAAACATCATGCTGTAATTGCATGCAGCATAATTCCCACTGTCTAATGATGGGGGATTTAGTGACTTAGAGTCCAGCCCAAGTATTTGATGTTTTCTAAATAGAAAAAAACACTTGATTTCATGCTTCTTGTTGCGTTAATTTTAACTAAACACCAACTGGATATTTGTTACAGGTATTTTTTCTGTGAATGTTATAATTTGCTATCATATTCATTTTTTTGCTTTTAAAAAATAAGGGGCATCTCAGGTTTTTTATTGCCTATGTTAGCTGTTTCAGTCAACACACAACATTGCAAGCTTTTAAAATGACTTTGGCAAGGCAGCTACAGTTAAAATCCCATTTCAGCTGATGGGTTATTTAAGAAATTTCCCTTGGCATTTAGAGTAGTATAATTCACCATAATGTCCAAAGTTCAATAATGAGATTAGCAGGTTATCCTGAAAAACCAAATAACAGCTTGAAAGTTTCGTTTAACTATATCAGCAATATGGTGAAGTTAGCTAAAGAAGACAGGACCAATTAAAAGCTCTCTTGATATGAATGTGAAATGTCTGCTGTGTAAAATATTTGTTATTGTTGCTGTTATTATTATTATTCATTAGTGTATGTGAGTTCTGGTACAGCATACCTATAGAGGTAAGAGGATAACTTTCAGGTGTAGGTTCTTTCCTTCAACCATGTGAACCAAGATCCTACATTAATCTAGAAATGCTTTCACTGGCCAAACCAGGTAGAAGTAAGTATTCTTTCTTTGTCCTTGGTTCCAGCACATGTTTCTGAAAATATTCCATCATGAAATAATTTTACTAAGACTGAAAAATAGCAGAGAAGAAAGCATAAAAGTGTGTAACATTTATAAGTTAGAAAAACCCCATTTTAACCATAACAGTTTGATCTATATATTCAACATAATACAAATTACAAGAATAATAAATTTTTTCACATTGGTATGATACTGCTTAAGTTGCTAAAAAAAAAAACAAAACAAAACCTATATGGCCAACTCTACTGTTTTGCCCAGTGAGGTGCAGGGCCTGTTCTCCTAAGTACTGCAGTTGGCAAGGTGCAGGACCAGTTCCCCTGCTCTTGTGCCCCCAAGGCCAAATTTCCCTCCTGCCACAGGTGGTAAGATCCAGGAAGAGTCCCAATGAGGGCCCATAGGGAGGGTGTAGAAGAAGCCTAAGGCCTTGAACCAGATCGATGACTAATTGCAATTAACATATATAAGTAAAGATGTGTGGACTAAAGTGTATACTGTGTGACTCACTGTGTCACATTACAGCTTCTATGCTGAGAATTTTTTCTCCTCCTCCTCTCCTTCTTCTTGTATGTTAGCTAGTTTAATTGTTTTTTTCTCATTTTGTTTTTCTTTTAAATTTTATTTTATTTTGGAGGGGGAGAGTTTGCAAGGGCAGAGGGAGGATATGAAGGTATCAAGATTAGGATGCATGGTGTGATATTCACAAAGAACCAATTTTTAAAAATCTAAGAAAAAGCTATCTGGAAGTATAGTAGATTATGTATGAATAACTCAGTCAGTCTCAAAACCTCAAAAATGATGAAAAGACTATTTCACAATTTTGCAAAGCTTATTATGAATTTTAAATATGTAAGCACATTAGTTTGGTGTTATATGTTCAGAAGAACTAATCTATATATGGTAGAACATGCTTATTCTAGTACTCAGGAGACTAAGTCAGGAGGATCACAGTTATGAAGTATCCTTCATTAAATTTGAATTTTTCAAATCAGCATCAGCTACAAAGCAAACCCTGTCTCAAATATGAGAAAAGCACAATCATTTTAGTGAATGGAGTTGACTTTACTAAATATTTAAAATTTGATCTGTTTTATGCCATGCATAATAAAAATGTCAACTAGATTATACAAGTGACTAAACATCTATTTAAAAGTAATACATTCTAAAAGTAATATATAAGAAGGTTTTTGATTTCAATTGAGCAAAGGAAAGACACATAAAATAAATCCAAGAAGTGTTCACCATTAAAAAGAATGGTGTTGAACACTGAGGCATGAATTTGAAGTCCCAGGTAACTGGGAGGCTAAAAAAATAATTGCTAATGCTTGAGATGAACCAGGGCAACATATTGAACTGTAATTCAAAGAAAAAGAACAAAGGTAAAACAAGAAACAAACAGCAGAAATAGCAACACAAGAAATAAAAGGTCTATGTTAGATTACACTAAATTCTGGTAATTAGAAACTTATATAAATAGTGAAAAGCTAATTTAACCCATAATATGATACTTATCATTGCCCATTACTTAATAGATACCTCAATGTTTATGGGTATATATGAACTTATAAGGAATATATTTAGTATATAGTTTAGTATTTATAATTTTTAGAACTATGTATTCTATATATTTAGATTATATATTATATGTACCTTAGATGTACATATTGTATATAGCTTATATTTGAGCATAATGTAAATGTATAAAATTTAATATGTTCAAAGCAAAACTTAAATATATACAATGACATAAAAATTCTCAATTCATTGGAATTATACCTTTCTGTTATTTATATACATTATTTCTAAAATTGGCTGAATATTTGATGCATAGTTTTAAGAAGGATTGGAAAAATATGACCTAATAGAAAAATAATTTGCTGATAGATCATAGGAGAAAATATTTTTATAGAAAATATTTTGTACATTATTGTTCATCAGTGAAATGCAAATTAAAACCACACTGAAGTCTAGCTTTGCCTTTGATTATGATTAAATATAAAGATGCAGATGTTGGTGTTGTCTATACAAACTAGTGCTTTATATAGGCTAGTTGGAATTCTCAACAAAACCACTTTGTATAGTTTGTATATTGGGGACTAATTTTTAACATATTTATACTCTGCTAGAGCATTACATTCTTAAGCATACCTATGTACAGCACGAATATACAATATTTCCATCAAAAGAAATATGTTGAGAATGTCTATGTCATTATTTATTCTACCTCCAAGCTGAAAGCAATGAAAAAGCACATCACTCATATAAATGTATGAAATGTGATGTAGCCACAGAAAGATATATTACTCATAAGGAAGAAAAAATGATAGTTGTGAAATTTGATCCAAAACTCAAATGTCAAGCCAAAAATTTGAGAGTTACAGATTGCTATCCCATGGCTCTACAAGTGTAAAATTAAAAAAAACAGTATAAATAATAAATGATGCTAAAATTATATTAGGCTTAGCCATTAGGTGGGACAGTGGTATAGGAGGTCCTTCTATATTTGTGTTGCTTTCATTGGTTGAATAAAAAAACTGCCTTGGCCTTTTGATTGGGCCAAGCACTTAGATAGGCGGGGAAGACAGAACAGAAGGCTGGGACGAAGGGCAATGTGGAGGACACCATGAATCTCTGGCCTGAGATGAACGTAGGTTAGAATCTTGCCTGTAGGCCACAGTCATGTGGTGATACACAGATTTAATAGAAATGGGTTAATCAAGATGTAAGGTGCACAGATATATATGCCAACAAATTAGACACACACACGCACACACACACAAATACACAACGATAAGGGTCTCAAAAAGTGGAACAGTAAAATATTTTAATATAAATTTTATTGTTAGCTGGGTGGTGGTGGCACATGGCTTTAATCCCAGCCCTCGGGAGGCAGAGGCAGTCAGATCTCTCTGAGTTAGAGACCAGCCTGGTCTACAAGAGCTAGTTCTAGGACAGGCTCCAAAGCTACAGA
>LOJH01032462.1:0-16540 GCA_001685095.1 Ellobius talpinus
CATGGTGGCTCACAACCATCTGTAATGAGGTCTGGTGCCCTTTTCTGACCTGCAAACATACACAGACAGAATATTGGATACATAATAAATAAATAAATATAAAAAAGAAAGAAAGTTAGCACAGTGTATGTCTTTTAGGCTAAAGAATCTGCTACAGTAGTAAATACTTCTTTTAGCCACTGAGCAGGGATGGGCCCACGACATGATGAGTTATACATCACAGAAAGACAAGATCCCGGATGGTGATGCTGGCAGAGTCTGCCCTGGTGAAGCTAGGAGCAGGTGGTGTGGAAATTAAAAAGCAACTGGAAAACAGAGGAAATTGTGGCATACTTCATTTGGACTGATAGGCAATTTTTGGTCCACTCCCCTGGAAATCACTTGGGGATAACCGAGCCGATATTAAATGTGGAAAGACCCTTTCATTACTAAGAGCCTGTGCCAGAGTTTCTGCTTAGCAGCATGTCAGCTTCACAGAGCCTGATTTAGGCCTGACAGGAGAGGCTGCAGTAAATCCTGTCACTTAGCAATAGGCCAAAGAAGAGAGTACCTTCTGGAAGATATAATGGGACTGCAGATGGAGTACACAGGTGCCTGGAAGCGCTGAGATATGAAAGAGACCAGAGTGACTAAGTTACTCATATCTTCCAGGAAATAATGTTTCAGTAATGAGATTCCAAGTCTTAGACTCTGGTAGGAGCTGTAAGTCTATTGACACTGCTACCAGAGTCTTCTAGCAATCTCCTGGATTTCTGTACCAGACTCCTGACCTTGCTCCATTAAAGCAATAATCTGTGATGACATGTGGGGAGAAGGGCTTAAACTCCAGGCTCTTGCTCACCTCAAGCAACAACAAGCCCGTTATGATAAACGCTCAGGCCATGGGCCTTCGAGCCACCTTGAGTCCCTTTTTTATAGTCTGCATCTAACTCAGCATAATGTGCTGCAATCTGTGAGAGAGTCAGAATCCAGCTGTGTGTTCTGCTTCTTCGTGTCCCAGCTGCCAACATCGCTCATCTGGATTAGACAATAGCCTCTTCCGTGTCTCCTACTTGGTCATTGACATTTCTAGGATTCAAATGTGTCCCCCAGCAATCCTTTGCTGATAACACTATCTCCAGTGCAGCAGTTGGGAGGTGGTGCCCACTAAGGGGTTCTGCTCGAAGTGGATTGATGTAGTTAGCGAGGGAGTAAGGCTGTAATCGTGGGCGTGAGTTCTAATATATTCCAACATAGTCTCTTTGTGGTTTCACTCTTGACTTCTCTATTTTCCCATGGGCTGACACAGCCTGAAGGTCCTTGTCAGATCCATGACCTTGCTCATGGACTTAACTGCTTCCAGAGCTAACAGATAAATACATGTGTCTTCAGAACGCATTACTCACTCAAGTGTTCTATAACAGCAGCAGAATAGGACACCACACATGTGTCAACCAAATCGTGACATGTTTATGCATGAACCTCCAATGATTCTCCACTCCAATAAAAGCATAAGTTCAGCAGGTAAAGGCACTTATTGCTCAGCTTGACAGTGTAAGCTTGATCTTCATGATCCACACAGTGGAAGGAGAAAACCACCTCTGACCTGAACACGGGAGCCATGTCACTTCTCCACACGCATGTGGACACACATACACACAAAACATAGTAATTATTTAATTAATATGCTCCTTGTTTCCTTCCTCACCATCTAGCTTAATTCTCCTCTCACCCTTTCTGCTCCAGCTTCACTGGGTGCCTTGCTATGCATCAGGCAGTCTCAGTACTGGTATGGAGCACAGAGGCAGAGGCCAGCAGAGCTGCCACAATGCAGGAAGAGCTGTAAAAGGTCAGGTTTTGTCACCGACCTCGAGGACGTCCCATGCAGTGGTTGGGACTCAGTTTGTCTGGAGGAGATAGGGAACAATAAACAGGATATTTGCAGGGAGGTTGAACACAAATCGCATACCTCAGAAAACCTTAGGGCAGCCTAAGCACACAGCATGCAAGGGGGGTTTTCAAGTGCACTGTTTATGGTGGTCCATTTATACCCTTCAGCGGCAAAAACAAAACGAAAACAAACCAACAAAAAAATCCATGTAATTCCTGAGCTCCATGCATAAAGTCTCTCATCTCATGAGTCCTCAAATCCCGGCAACTGCACCCTCCTCTGTCTCTTTCAGGTCCCCTTACTTTGACTATGACTTTCTAAAGGCCACCCAAATGGACCCTGCAGTCCTGGACTTGAGCACCTTCAAATCGCTGTTCCCTCTGAACAAAACACTAACCCTTTCTCTTTCGCCCACCCTCTTGACATTCAAACATTGGCTTGAATCAAGCTGAGCTTTTTCCATTTCCCAATGCCTCTCTTATTCCCAGTATACCCGCATGTAGAACACATGCACGCATATTCATCTGACTGAGGAATTTCTATCCTTGGTTGCTATAGCTCTGCATCTTTCAATACAGAACCACTTGACTCGTACTAGAATTGTTACCTTGTGCAGTCTCCGCCCAGCGAGTTCTTTGTGACAGGGACCAGTTCTGGTGCTTCAGTGGAACCCCAGCTGTCAAGTTCCTCTCAACCCCACACATAATGAACAAGTGGCTGAAGGGATGACAGCAGGTGTCCCATCCACCCATGCAGGCTCCACATGCCGGAGAGGTAAAGACAGGAGGACCAAGCTCACAGGAGATGAACCGGTGATGGGAAAGTCAATGCGCACTGAGTGCAGGGAGGTGGGGTCAGGCATGAGAAACAAAGGGGAGAAGGACTAATGGTAGACTCCAGGGCAGGGTGGGCTCCTGCTGGAGTCCTGCTGGAGCTGTTGAGCTGGGTGAAGACACAGTAGCTGGGAAGGATGTCAACTGTTCCCATTAAAAAAGAAAGAACAATTCAAGAAGCTGGGCCATCCTCTATACTCTCCAGTTTCCAGAGTCGGTTTTTGCCCTGCCAAACTGGAATGAGGCCCCCGGAGAGCCTAACTGAACCATAGCAAATATAATAGGCAAGATGCAATTTCCCACGTTGACTTTCTGCCCCCTTTTCCTTCAAACTTTCCAGAACATGCAAGGCATCCCATCACACTGACAGTGAATCCTAGCTTTGCCACTCGCCACCCACTTGCGTTGGCTTTTCCCCTTTTTGCAGTGGGATTGGTCACAAGAGCACCTGTCCTACAGGGCTGTGGCAGTGATGCAGTAAGACACGCAGGATGGACAGTCAATAGTCAGTAACTGCATCACTGTTAAATTGGTGGGTTGTTTACAATGGAGCACGGGTTCGAGCTCTCCACTTCTCAGTAGCTTTGTGACCTTCAAGAAGCTGCTTTTACCCACCTCCCTTCTTCCATAACACAGAGATAGTGATGGTCTCATATGAGAGTGTTATTAAGAAAAATACTGTCCTAAAAATGGCAAATCACTCAAGACATTTACTGGATTATAGTATCATCTAGATATTTGCAGAACAAATGCATTATTGTTTTTATTTGGAACCAGGAGTCAATAGCCCCCCTCATGATTTGCACCCCCCCCAAAACCATAACAGTAACTGCCACACACAAAAGGAGTATTGGAGCTCCCTGGTGCGCTCCGCCCCCTAGTTAGTGACCTACAAGCCCCAGCTCTTTCTCTCTGCAAACCTTTCTGGCTTCACAGGAACCAAGCAGCCCCCGGCTTTCTGAGAAGGTCCCCAGAGGCTTGACAGTATGTAATAAAGTGATGGGAGGGAGAAAAGCCAGCAGAAAAGGGCTGACCCAGTAGGCTGGCTACTGCCCTGGGATCTATTTCCTGGTGTCAGGGAAGTTGCTGACTTCAGCCATTCCAGAGTGAAGCACCATCCATGGTCAGAGACAGCACCAAGCCTGGAACACAGCACAGCCGTAAATCTGCAAGCCTATTATTTAAGAGAACTGACTTTCTGTGCTGTGATATTAAAGCAAATCTGCCTCCTGCCTATAAATCAGCAGAGCTGTTTCCAGCTTGAGACACTCTGTTGGGCTGGCTGGAGACGCACATGCCTGGGAGGCACAGAACGAGAACAACTAAGAGATGTACTTACCTCCTCGCCAAACTGTTCTCATGACCCTGCCTGAACTGCATACTCCTTCCCTGTCCCATGACTTTGGGATCCCAGCATCGTCTAGGTAGCTTCAGAAACATCACAGAACGCTTGATGCTGGCACAGTGCTCTGGGATCAGATGGAATAGATAGCCTTAATCCGTTTAGAGTTCATGAAATCAAATAGCAAAGATATGAAGTGAATTTCCTTCCGAGGACCACACAGTGAGTAGGCAGAGTGCAGATTAGACCATGTCTCACAGCTCTCAACCCAGAGTTATTTCAATGACATTAAAGTCAGCCTTATCCAGAATGTCTTCATGTGAGGGCCTGGGGATATGGCTCATTGGGTAAAGTTCTTGTCACACAAATGTGAGGAGCTAAATTTAAATCCCCAGAATCCACGTATAACCAGGCATGGCAGCTCATGACTAGTAGGAGCAGAGACAGGAAAATTCCTGTAAGCTTATTGGCCAACTAGCCTGGCACTGACCACCCATGCACTCTGTCACATATGTACCCCCACACATACACATGCAAAGACATACACAGAGAGAATTTCTTCATATGTATGATCTTAGGAAATGGAAATGTGGGTAAGAGCCTAGAAAAAAAACTATTTCCGCTCAAAATGCCCAATGGACATCACTCAGCAGATGATGCTTTCCAACATGTTAACAAAACCCCCACTGCATCAAACCCATCCTTGTGTTCCCATCATCAGGAACAAGACTCAGGTTCTTAGCATGATACACGAAAGTCTCTGTTCTTGGTCTTGCATTTGCCTTTGACTCTGTGTCCTGCAAATACAGAACATGACCCTCACTTGGGAGAAGCCTCCTGTGATCCCATCCCCAGGATGGATGGAGGCTCTCTTCGCTGTCCTTCCATCTTTCTTCTACTTGCCTTCCTGCAACATTTCCCTTACTAAATCACCATGCTCCATGTGTGTATGTCCCTCTCCTTTAGATAAACTCTTTACAGGCCAGAAGACTGTACTATGGCTTTAGGTAAAACAGCAGGAACCTAATAAATACTCCTAGACTTGAATCCTCACCAGCATCCTACACAGGAAACAGTTTCTCAGTGCTTTGTAGAGGGGATAAAAGCTCAAACACAATGAACAGATGCTTTGAAATAGTTGCCAACTAAGATACAACTGGATTCTAACTACCATGTTACATCCAGCCCTCATACCCTTCTCTCCTTATCTGGTTTTATCTTGGACACTTCATTAGAATGGCCTTTGAAACTCAAGTGAACACGCTGAATTTAATCTTGCCATTGAGGGTCATCCCAGATAGAAAAAGGGATGTGTCCCAAGCATCTCACCCCTCCAGTCGGCATGCCTCCATCATCTCTAAGAGACGATCCTGTGGTTACCCTTGAACAGCTTCTGCCCTGTGCACTCACCTCCTCAGAGGGTAGACTATAACTAATGGGTAAAAACAAAGGCAGAATGTTTGTATTAACTCACAGTTATTGAGCTTAGCTCTGTGCCACTCACTTTCCAGAAGCTGCATCTAACTGCCACAGGACGATGAGGGCATAGCAGGAACGCAGCAGGGAGCAAGATGACAAATAGGAACTGGTCTGCTGAGCATTCTGAACCCAGAGCCCTGAGCTGTGTGCTGCTCTCTCTCTCTCTCCTTCTCCCTTCTCCTCCCTTCTAAGCACTATAAAAAGCAAAAGGCTGGAGAAAGGTACTGATTTTGTTGTGAAATATTCCAAAAATGTTACTTTATGTACTTAGGGTCCTAAGTGATTTTGCTTTTAAAAGTTGCTGACAATATATATATTTGAATTTCAATGCAGAGAAAATAAGCACGCTGTGGCCAAATTCATTTATTTATTTCATGAAATGACTGTAATTTGGAAGTCACTCGTATTTTCTCCCAATTCAGGTTAATGTCTTACATGGCCCCTAGAAGGACATTTCTTGCAAAGACAGTTATTGGCTTTTTATTTAAAATGTTCTGGATGGGTGATTTGTGGGTATAACAAACCTAAATAATTTAAAGTGTCTCTATTTGCTGAGAACTGCAGTGTTTTTTTTTTAAAGCAGATTTTAAATCTTTAAAGTTTCAGGGATTAAGATAGATTGGACAGGGATTTATTTGTTGCAGGAATTTCTTTTTCTTGTGCTGCTCCTTTCCCAGCATCCACTCTTTTTTCATGCCTCTGTCTAGATCCTCGTAACATCAGAGCTGGAGACCACTGGGCCCCCCTTTATAATGTGGGCTTTCAGACTTTCTTCATGGTTGAATCTTCTATGCAAGGTACATCTTGGTGCTTTAGGAACAAAACAGAAAGGCATAGCAGCCATGACAGGGCCACATTTGCTTCTCAGCTTTTGACGCTTATGCAGAGTCTTCCAGAGCCACTGAGCAGCACATGATGAAGTCAAGGGTAAGGGATGATGCACCTAGGGTGCCTCTGTGAGCACAAGGCAGATCCAGCCTAGAACAGCTTGATTGACACCGCATACCTCCCAACAGTTCCGGCTTCTCCTTGCTCTCGGTTTTTGTCCTCTTCGTAAATCCATCAGTCATCGTTCAGATTCCCACCTCTTAGCAGTGATGCGATGAGCGAGTCCTGCCCAGGAGGGCAGCATGGAACAGCCCTCACATGTGGTGGTGGCCATACCGATGCTGGACCCAGGTCACAGACTCTGGGCACGGATTCCTAGGGTATACCTGCCCTCCGCAGCCGTCCTGCCTCAGCAAGGCTGGGTGAGCATGTCATTCCTAAGCCAGGCACGTTTTTCTGCAGTTCCTTTTCCAAAGAGCAAGTGGTGACAGTGCCTGAAATGCAAAGTCATCAAAAGAGCAACCACTCTGCCTGCAAAGGCCTTGTAGAGACCCTGCAGAGACCCACCCCACTGGCTCTGTCCCCACTGGCTCTGTCCCTGTCATCCTGGGAAGATGCTCAGCCTTTCCCCTGGGAATGCTATCTCCCATGCCAGCTAATAACGACCACAAGGCTTTCCTCAGTCCCCACAAGCCACATGGATTCCAAAAGAAACCAAGGTTTTTGGTCCAGTTTTGTGCTCGTCTAACAGCAGAGGCATCTAGTTACAGGAAAAGGTATTTGTCCCGCTTAACACTTTAATGAATTTAGGTCTCAGTTTAGACAACACAGGCTTAAGAAGTTCCTTTTCACTGACTGGGGATATTGGCAGCATTTGATGCTTTGCTGTTTTGTTTACTACAGATATCTGAGGGGACAAGACAGAAACGCTTCCACCCGTCATGAGCCTGTAGTCTAATTTGTCAACTTGGCTAAAGAATTTTAGAGAGAAAAACAAAAACAAAGAAACCCCTTACATGCTGTTTTTAAGTTCTGCCTTGTGCAGGCCTAAGCGCCTTCATTGGGTGGTTTTCCTGGTAGGAATTAGAAGAGGCTGTATCCTTCTTCAGGTAGGATTAGAGGGAATAAGGCGCATGATAGGGCAGAGAAAATGCATACAGGAGATGGCTAAATTGAAACTGGAACCCAGCTCCAGAATGGGCTCAGGACCTGCCAACAGGGATAAGAATCCCTCCTCCTGGGAGAGCATGATACTTTCATCCACCTTGACAAGAAAGCTATGTCGGTCTATCCTGTCCCCATTTCAAATAGGTAGACACACCATTTAAGGTCAGTTTCCTACACCCCCTCTATAGAGCAAGTAACACTGTGGAATTATGGGTCTTGTCAGTACTGACAAGAGGAGTCTGCAGGGTCACACATGGTACAATCACAGCTTCAAGCTGCTCAGAGCTCTGACTCACTGGCAATTACCTTCCTTCTCTTCAGTGCATGTGTGCTTGCCCAGATATGCAAACTACTGAAAATCCCTCGAAAATCTCAATGTCCAGGTTCTCCCGGGGGCAAGTGTGGTTAGACACATCCCAAGGCCAAACCATCACTCACAATAAAGAACAGCAATAACCACCATTGCCAGTCTTTGAAAATCATCTCAGGGGTATTAGAGAGTCCTAGAAACAGATGCAGGGACTACATGGGTTAAAATCCAAAGCAGAGAGCTGGGCCATGTTTGAAGACTTTGCATATTAGCCACCATAGGAAGCAGGAAAGACATTGGAGCTTAGAACTACTATTCTCAAGATGGTGAGGGAAATAAAAAGGCCTTCCTGGGAGAGGTAGTGGGTCAGGCAGAAAGCCAAGGTTGAGCTGGGATAGAGACAGTGGGGAAGCCTGTACTGGGAACTGCAATGAATTAGGGCTGGCAGTGTGGAACTGCCTAAGCCCCACCCATTTCCCAAGGTTTTCTCCAACTCTTCACCCAGTTTAACTTCCACCCACAGCATCTCCGTGATTGGTCAATCTGCCAGAGGTAGAAAGCCGAATGGCTAGCAAGAGAGCAGGTGTGCGCCCCTCTTCTCTGTTCCCTCCATCTTCAGTACATCAGCTGGTCAACCCTCAGCTGCTACAGATGTAAGCAAAGACCTTTCAGAAGACTCTGGTTGGTTTCCTTCCATAGAAAATCCTGTCTCCAATTTAAAAAAAGAAAAGAAAAAAGAAATAGAAGTGCATCTCAATGGCAAAAATAGTTACTTATCGTTTGTGAGGTCCTGGCCTGGATCCCCAGAACCACAAAACAAATTAGCAAGCAAAAATGCTGAGTGTGAAGCTAGAGAGATGGCCACTTCACAACTCTGTTTTGAGGAGCACACATACACACAAACACAATTCAAGTGCATGCTTAAAATAATTTGTAATAAAATCTGCAGTGTTTAAAGAAGCAGAAGCAAGTGGGGAGGTTGAGGGACTCTAGGGAAAGGGCCAGCAGGGGGTCAGAGTTTGAGGGCAGTTAGGGGGTACTCCAGGGAGTGATGGTGCTTTGTGTCTCCACTAAAGGTTGGAGAAAACTGAGAAAATTTGCCATCTCAGTTTCTTATTAGCCAACTTATTTGCTGCTGCTGGATAACAGTGAATGAGAAATAAAAATACCAAAATACTGAGGCCTTCAGGCCTACCTGCCTGCACATAGACCTGGGGAAGGGAAGGGTCTGAATAGTTTCAGAACAGCTGAAAACAGCAAAGGTCTGGGGTGGAGGGCCCTCCTGAGGTATATTTTTTTAATGCATGAATGACTGGAAGAAGAAATGAGTAATTGCTAGCCTTGGCTATTAATCCACCAGCTTTCCATTTGAAAACTGAAAATGAGTTAAAAAGCCTCCAGCTCCACACCTTTGCCATTCATACCCTCCCTACTTCCTGACGCCCATCTCCTGTCTCTGACAGCTGTAGATGTTGAAACGGTTCTTCCTACAGACAAAATCCATCTCCCTAAGAGTCCATCACAAATCTCGGCTCTACCTTTTCTGGAGATAGAGTGAGCCTCCGTCTTCTTTAGAGAGTCTGTCAAGGACTTCCTACCTCAGTCTCCAACACGGAAATCACATCTGGGTTTAAGACTAAAACTGGAGCCCCGTTTCCAGTGAGAAGCCTGACTTCTCAGGTTCATGGGCGCTCTGCACAGAACCCATAGGTGGAATCTGCATCTCTTGCTCTATGATGTAAGTCTTTATATAGGGAGTTCAGTTAAAAAGAGAAAAATCAGACTCTCGGCAAGTAGGGCTTGAATTCAGTTTGAAGTCTCCTGAAATATGTCGGGTGGTTTGAACTCTGACACTTGTGAATATTAGCTTGCACAGTAAAGCCATCATGACTAATTGAATGCAACTACAGGAAGTTATTTGGGGGACGCCGGTGGTAGGGGTTATTGAGGGCACTGGTCTGTGAGGAAGGAGCCTTGCATGATGACTGAATGATTTATTAACCCCCAGAGAAGGTGTTACACATAGGGTAAGCCAGAGTTCCCTGGCAGGGCAGCAGTGAAGAGCTCTGGCTGCGGACTCATCTTATTTTAATGTTTATAACAACGGGGCTAAGAAGAATTCAAAGAGTGATTTAATAAGGCTTTTTTGTTATATAGGTCTTCCTGAAATAGGGTCCTTGCCTCTTTTTTTAATAACCAAACACTGTAGAGCTTGGGGACCCAGTTTCTTGCTCTGGCCACAGAGATCCTGTCTTCCCAGCCTCAGGAGGTAAACACAACTAGAAAAAACTCCAAGCCTTGGGTTGGCCCTGCAATACGACACCATCACCATAATCTTTAGGCCACCATTTGGCTTAACGAACCCACTTGATTTTAGTTCTACCCCAAATGTAATCTTTCGTAGCCTTCTGATGTAGTTTCTTAGGCTCTCTAATGAAATATAAATAGGTCCCTCAAATCCAGTGACAATTTCTATTTCAAGTTACTTATTGAGCAACTGGATTAAACTTGATGCCAATCATTACAAGACTGCACTATAGCAAAGATCTGAGCAATGAACTGCTTCACCCCGGAAATGAGTAGCACCAGGAAAGGTGAGCATCTTGACAGAGGCGCTTTGCTTCACTCAGCAAAATAGATAGAAGAGGAAAGTGGGCAGTTCCTGAGCAAAGGTGCAAAGCTGCAGTTGTACAAGACTGGTGACTTCCAAAGGTCTACTGCAGTGGCGTGGGGGATCTTAAAAGACTGTTCATATTGCCAGTCTGCTAGGAGGAGTGATCTTAAGTTCAATCTCAGTGCACACAAACAGTAACTACACATAATAAGGTTGTGTGCTAATTATGATGACCACTTCACAGTGCATGTCCACGTCAGAACATCGAATTGCACACCTTCAACACATACAACTATAATATGGTAGTAACATTCCAATGAAGCTGTTAAGAATAAGGATTTAAAGGGCTGGGGATGTGGCTGCATGGTTAAGAACACTTGCTGCTCTTGCAGAGGAACCAGTGTCCTCTTCTGACCTCTGGGAGCACCATGCATGCATGTGGTGCAATGCATGCAGTCAAGACAGTCTTGTACATAAAATAAAGCAAATTCTAAAAACCACAAATTTAAAATAAAATATAATAACAATGCTTGTCATCTGAAGTAAGTCTTCCGACACCCCAGAGATTGAGACAGCAGGCTGAAGCCTAGCATGATGAAGACCAACGCAGAGCTCAGCAGGGCACCCCTATCATGGCAACTACCACAGCGTAGATCCAATAGTCACAATCTAAATCAGACACCTCTAAATCAAGACAGGCCAAAGACAGTGCATTCATATCAGAAAAAATTACAAGTAAAGCTTGCCCCAGTTCTATGTGTCAAAAGGTATGCCGCTTCCCTCTACTTCCTCATTCAAACCATGGCAGTGCCATTTCTAATTCAGTGTTAGGTTGGGAAGGCTGCAAATTAATTGCAATTATGCCTTTTTTGTGCCAAGTGATAATTTACTGCAATTAATTATCAAAAAAAATCTACTGCTGTCAATTATGATGCATGCTCCTGAGAGGGGGAGGAGCTATTTGTGAGCCCAGGGAATCTGTGACCAACTTACGTTTTGCTTTCTCTTTTTTCCCCCTTTCCAGTTAAGTCATTGTAATTTGTTTTCATTGTGCCAGACACCATGGAGAAATTAACAATATTACTCTAACCTCATTCTCAGTCTAAGTATTACCTAGGCTCGCCCTGCCCTACTGTGACACCTGCCGTGGGCACCAAGGGAGGCACACTTCGGAATTAATGAGTGCAGCTGTGGTCTCTCGTAAGGCGGCACTTGTGAAATAACCTCTTCACGGTGCCATTACCACAATATTGACAGAGTTATTTATAGTACCGCACACGCCCCCCCTCCCGCCATAACAGAGGTCTTGTCGCCCACCTGCAAGCTCACGATGCTCTCACGCCCTGGCCTTCATTCAGAACCAGGGAGGGTGGACACCAGGTAGACCCTATCTCACAAGTGACCTTCAAAAGATAACCCAAGAAACTTTGCCAACCTGAGTCTCATCATCACTAAAAATCCAAAGGCTGAGGGACAACTTGTAGTAAACAGAACCAAACTGAGCCCAAGTGCCACAGCATCCAGACCCTACTGAAAGGCAGGCTGTGCAGGGATATAAGACAAATCATGGATGACTTGATCCACCACAGTTCTGCTGGGTCATGGGCCTGTCAGGACGTGACGTCTGTGTTTATGAGACAAAGAGGTTCCTGGGTAGCAAAGTTCCTTCACGACACATCTCATGCTGTTCTACTCACCAGACAGGCTAGGTTTTGTCAGCGGGAAGACCAACCTATGACGCACCGGTTAGCCGCATGAGTCCCAGGCCATCTAGGGATGAAGCCCAACACACGTGTGGATGACAATGTCATATCACAACGAAATCTGGAACATTTCTGATTATAGAGAAATTATCATTTGCATATTTTGGGTAGTAAATATTATGATCTTTGTGGGTGAAGAGGATGTCCTGTCTGTTTTTCATTAGCTCGGTGCTGACTATGGTAGTAGCAACCATGTAAATTTTAGACATCTTTGCAAAAACTAATCAATGTGGGAGGCACACTTCTGGGCTGTTTGAGACTCAGGCATGTAAATCCATGTTTCTTCCCTTAAGAATATTGCAGGGTAGAACGAGAGAGCTTTACTTTTGAGAGTCACAAAGGCCTTGGCTAATCTAAAGGAAATGCCTTTGGGCCACTTTCCCCAGAAAGCAACAGGTTATCAGGACAGAATACTGAAATCCAACCTCATGCCAGGGAACTAGAACAGGAGCTTTTGGTCACCAGCTGCCAGCACTGGGTGGGGATGCTGAACACAGGTCTCAGGCTTTCTCCTCTTTGGCTGTATATTAATCTGGGTAATAGAGAGAGAACTGAGTAATTCATAAGGCCTCTGAACAGAGATGAGTGCCCTACCCAGGACCTTCCCACCCAGACAGTAGTAATGAGTGAGACAGAGGGAGAATAAGTGGGTGTGGGACCTGAAAGACCCAGGGTAGCACACATTTGAACTTAAGGAAACACCACTTCTCAGCTTGCTACCTTCCCAGAGTGGTGGGCCTGCCTCCCTGGTATATTTAGGGTCAGATTCTAATTCTGTATAAGCTTAGATGTGGTTAGGGTTTTATTTCTCTATCCTACCTGGATTCCCATTCTATTCCCTCAACCCTAACCTCCCCCCATCTCACCACCACCCCTAAACCATCTGTGGGGAACACATAGCACTTGTGGATCAAGCCTGCCAAGCAAATAGGTCAATGACTTGCCAGCCCTCCCCAGTGACCCAAGGACAGCAGAAAACAAGAGAGAGGGTAAGGCAAGGCCAATGTGTAATCTGCCTGTAAATCCACATCTCTGTTTACAAACAGGCTTTCCTAAGTGACCCTGGCTCTGAAGGTGTAAACTGGTGTGTTATCCCCACGTAAACCCTGCCCACTTTCTGTTCTGTGGACCCTCAGCTATCTCTCATGTCCCTAGAGGGAGCCAAGGCATGTGCCCGTCCCATAGAAAAAAGGTTACCACTTAGGCTACAAGACCAAACAGCTGTTTGCTGGCAGAACTTAACTCAGCCCAGGCTTCCTCCTGAATCCCATGCCTGCATGGGTAGTTTCTCTTGTGGCAAACTCCTGTAGGTGAGAAGGTTTTATTCACAAAGTGCCTTCCTGAGAGACAGGCCTATCATAGGAAGTGGTGGGCTCGGGGATCTCGAGCTGAGATCCCAGTCCCAGCCATGCCATATCCCATAGTACTTTTTCCTGTGAGTCTTAGCATCTTTGTCTGAAAAATGAAGGGCTTAACATGGACCTGAAATTTGGATTTCTTTTTGTTTGTTTGTTTATTTGTTGGCTTGTTTGTTGAGTAGTTGTCTTGGTGCCCCAATGAGTTTCATTAGGAATACTTAAAAACAATGGATGAGGGGTTATTCACAACTGAGGAAGCTTATCAGGTGGCTACACCATGGAGAAAATGTAACTCCTTTCCCCAGCAACCATAAGGTGTCAAATAGATCCTCAGGGAGCCGTGGCACCCTCTAAGCCGTTTCACTGTTCATGATGGAATGCTGATAGGCTGTCTTGAGCAGGTCTTGCGTAGGTAATGACAGCTGCTAAGAGTTCAGCAATATAACACCATGTCCTGCCTGGGAGACTGATTCCCATAACTCTACATCTCCTTTTAGGGCTTGCATTCTTTCCAGTCTCTCTTCATTGATGGTCCCTGAGCCTTGAAAGTGGTGATATTTATGTCTCAGTTAGAGATAAGCCCCTGAAAGTTACTTATTCTCAGCACTTAGACAGATTGTGAGTCTCTGAAGGAGCCACCCTTCACTGCAAAAAGAAGTTACTCTGACGGAAGCTAACAGCTTCCTATCTATGGCATAAATATAAGTATGTAGGAGGTAATTTGACAGGTATACCATACACATTTAGCAAAACAACAGCAATGTCTTCCTCAGTGGGGCCCCATAAATAGCCATTTGAGAAGGCTTTCATAACCAGCCCTGAATCCCTTCCTGCAAGGCAGGCCTCAAATGGTGACAACCATCACCATCATGCCACTATTGCACCATCTGGCACATCTTGCTTGACTGATTGCCTCATAGCAAGCAAAGTCTACAGTGGAGTAGGATTGTTGATGACAGCTCTAGTCTAATAGCCTGACCAGCACCTTTGAGCACTATGAAAGTGAGGGAGGAAACACCCAGCTAAGTTGATTTCTCTATGCCCTACAGTCAAAGCGTGTACTGTCTCCAGCAACCAGGTATAATTACATAGTCCTTGTGAACAACCCACTGTCATAGGGTTAGTCTGCATTGTTTTGGGACTCAACAACTCATAAGGAAGTAGAGTGCTAAACGGCCACTGAGATTTTCATTTTGTAACTCTGGCTTCTGCACGTGGCTTTATTCATCCCCCCCAAGGTGCCTTTGTTAAAGCTCTTATTTATTTAAGTTTTTGTACACATATTTATTTACCATCACAGCTGTTTTCTGTCCCTCCACATTCTCAGAGCAGTGATTCTGTGAAGTCATGCCCTTCCTCTGCTTGCATAAAGTAAGAAGGAGGCAAACATGCAGAGATCTGACCAAAACTAGTGACTCCAAGTAAAAGAGAGCTAGTAGTGATATTCAGTTCCTTCTATCCTGATGTCCACTCTATGTGGCTGAGGGAGAGATGGACTCAAAAGAAATAGGAGGGTCCCTTCAGAAGCCGATGTGCCTACCTCCAGCAGGACACTTTCCATACTTCACTAAAACTTTTAGAGTTTATTTGCCTATTTCTTCTACTACAGTGCTAAGTTCTTGAAGGTATTTTTGTGTTCCTAAGACCTATCAAGATATCTAACATAGTGACTTAACATTTTTATATTAAGTGCATTTTTTCTTACTTCATACTTATTTTGAGTATATTAAATTAACATAAGCAGAATTATGACAAGGGGGGCATTTGAGATGCTGGATCATAAACATAATTATTTATAGTTATATATTTATATATGTCTCTGCTTGATGTCTATCTTTTCTATCCTGGTATGCTAGTAGCATCTAGCATAAACCCTAACACGTACACGATGAAGAAGTATTTTCTGTGTGAATGAATGAACAAGGGGAAATGAATTGTCAAGATTCTTGTTGATGTCAGGATATCCGACAAAGCACTGTGGCTCCACTGCTTTCTCAGCCTTTCCTGCTGGACTCCCTCCTCTAAAGCAATTGCTTCATACTTCTCTGGATCATAGCATTCCTGGAGCATCTAGAAATGTTGAAAGAAAGTCCAACATTAAGCTCGTGAGCCTACATGATAAACCAGACTGACAGTTAAATCAGAGAGGCCTTTTTTCATAATTTAATTAAACTCCCTTAAAAATGGACATTAGTCAAGGACAACTTTATTGATTGCATCTAATTGCATGTATTTTCTTACACTTTTACTGAGGCCTATTTTTCAAGCTGCTTGAAGGCTGCTCCCATTTCTGAAAGGGGATATACGCTACAGTTGGGTTTTAATTCATTACCTCTTGGACATACTGTCATTCCCTGGCTAGTACCAATCTGTTACAGAATGTGATAGTGTAATTACTTATGGGACTCCCATACTACCGTACTGTATCTAAGTGTTAGCACCTATAAAATTCTGCCTTCTGCTCACTTCATCAGTGACTTGACAAACCTTATTGGCCCCCTATTTTGTTCCAGAAATATAAAGATGAATGCTATACAGGACTACTATCTATGGATACAAGACAGTTGGAGCAGTAGCTGAATAGATAATTTAGTATTATGTACATAATGTATTTGGAGGCCTGTAAAGGACAATAGGATATTCCAGAAGATGAAGCTGTCTTATGGAGAAGGCTTCTCAGACAGACATTTGAGATGGCCTTTAGAAGCAACAGGAGTTGTCCAGACCAGCATGGTCAGATGAGAGCACTCTGGGCAATAAAACCATGGGAAACAAGTCTCAGCAAAAGCACTGAGTGTCTTTGGTGCAGAAATGAGGAGATCACACCAAATGGGCAGCCAGGAACTACTAAGAAAATCTCTTCCACAGATCACTAGCTTGGCCAGCTTTCAGTTCAGAAAGATGACTGTAACATGAGGGCTGGCTTGTTGGGGTTTCTGTCCTACCCGGTACCCCACAGCCGGCAAGCCCCAAAGA
>LOJH01032463.1:5960-18767 GCA_001685095.1 Ellobius talpinus
GCTAGTTCCAGGACAGGCTCCAAAGCTACAGAGAAACTCTGTCTTGAAAATAAAAACAACCACAACGATGTATTGCTTGCAAAAATATAAGATAAACAAGTCTGTATGTGTTCATTGCAGATGGGATTTGCTGTTTAATTTTTATTTATTCTTTGATATTTTCATGCAGGTATACAATGTGTCTTAAATAAATACACCTCTCATTCCCCACCTCCAACTCCTCCTGGGGTTCCAATAACATCTCCTTTGCAACCCATGTTCACCTATAATATATATTTGTAATCCACTGAATCTAATCAGTGCCACACTGACTGCTCTTCCAGAGGACCTGGGTTCAGTTCCCAGCACTCACATGGAACTGTCTGTAACTCCAATTCCAGGAGACCCAACAACCATGACAAAATACCAATGTACATAAAATAAAAATAAATGAATTTTAAAAAGAAGAAAATGGATTCTCCCTCTCCATTCTCAGCTAGGGGTAGAGCTCCATGACCCCTCCCTCCTCGTACTGGAATGTCTAACTGGCTGGTCTTGCATGGGTAATTACAGTCACTGTGAGGTCAAGTGTGCAGCAGGTATGTCATGTCTACAGGATGTGATTCAAAGCACTCTTCCCCGTTCTCCAACTCTTACACTCTTCCATCCTCCTCTTAGAGATGTACCGTGAGCCTTGTAAGTGGGTGGATATGATGTGCCATCTGCAGCTGTGCACCCAGTCAGCTTGTTCACAACATTACAAAAAGAATAAGTTCATTAACCCCTAGCCACTGCTATAAGTAGCTTCTATAACCAAGGTTCCTTGACAAACTTATGGATGTAAACATCAATATTTAAAATGAAGCTTAACAACAAAACCATTGTGGTTCCTCTAGAGAACCTGAGTTCAGTTTCTGGCACCCACATCAGGCACCTTGAAACTTTCAGTAACTCCAGCTCCAGAGGATCTGATGCATCTGACCTTGATGGTTCTGATACTCAGTTCACATACCCACATACACCTACACATAGCTAAAATTAACAAAATTAAATCATTTTTTAAAAAACAGGATTACATCTTTTTCAGGAAACTGGATAGAACTGAAGATCATTGTGTTAAGGAAAATAAGTCAGAATCTGATAACAATTGCATGTTTTCTCTTATTTGGAGAATGGGGATATTTTTTAAGATGTCAAAGTAGAAGGGGAAGTATTTGGAAAGGAGGAAGGAGACCAGTAGCAGAGGAATGTGCTACAAAAGAAGATGCCTGATATATTTTTCACTAACATACACTAACTTAAAGAGATATTTGTGGGGAAATGAGATGGCTCAGTAGAGAAGGATGTTTCCCACCAAGCCTGATGACCTCAGTTTTTGAAAACCAAGGACCCACATGGTGGAAGGAGAGAACTGACTCCCTCAAGTTATCATGTGACCCCCATGTGTGTATCATGTGTATACAGAGAGACAGAGAGATAGACAGAGAGATGAAATAATTTTTTATTCTTTTTTAGAGGGAAATGGGTGAATGTGGCAAAGAGATGGTATTATACACTGGTGGAACCCAGGCTGACCTTGAACTCTTGGTCCTCCTGTCTCTGCCTCCTCCAGAAAATCCTACCAGTGTGTGCCACCACAACTGGTACAGTAACTTTTTAAACAGAAATTCCACCAAAAATCAAAAGAGGAATAGTGATCTAGTAAGATCTCCATGTGCCAAGAATGACAATGTAAGCCATGTCCTCCAGCGAACTTACTGATCCCACATCAAAGAACAGCTATATAACCATGCATGCTGTGCTGCCACTTCTAATTGCTACATCCTTGGTGTTTTGTTTTGTTCTTATAAACAGGTTCTCACTATAGCCCTAATTGGTCTGAAACTCCCCATGTTGGCCAGGTTGTCCTTGACTACAAACCTCCACTTACCTCTGCCTCCTGTGTTTGTCGAGACTGGTCTGGTCCGGTCTGGACCGGTCTGGTCCATTCTGATGGAGACTGGTCTGGTTGAGACCAGTCTGGTCTGGTTGAGACCGGTATGGTCCTGTCTGGTATGGTTGATACCAGTGTGAAGCAGTCTAGACCGGACCAGAACAGTCTCGACCAGACCAGACCGACCAAGACTGGTTTCGACCAGTCCAGACCAGTCTCAACCAGACCAGACCAGTCCAGACTGGTCTTGAATGGGCCAGACTGGTCCAGACTGGTCTAGATAGGTCCAGATTGGTCTCAACCAGACCAGACTGGACCAGACTGTTCTCAACTGGTCTGAACCAGTCTGGTCCAGTCTGGACTATTCCGCTCTGGTCCGGTCGAAACTGGTTTGGTCAGGTCTGGACTGGTGGGGACCAATGACCGGTCTGGTCTGGTTGAGACCGGTCTGATCCAGTATGGACCCGTCAACCGGTCCAGACTGGTCTGGTCTGGTCTAGACTGGTCTGGACCGGTCTGTACCAGACCGGTCCAGACCAGACCAGACAGGTCTCGACCACACCAGACCAGTCCAGACAGGACTCGACCGGACCAGACTGGTCCAGACCAGTCTCGACTGGTCCACACCAGACCAGACCAGTCTCGACCGGAGTTACAGGCAGTGAGCCCCCAGGGATAGATGCTGAGATTTGAACTCCAGTTCTCTGCAAGAACAATGAGTGCTCCCTCTTTTTCTTTTCTTTTCTTTTCTTTCTTTTCTTTTTTTGTTTTGTTTTGTTTTGTTTTTCAAGACAGGAACTTGCTCTGTAGACCAGACTGGCCTCAAACTCACAGAGATCCACCTGTCTCTGCCTCCCGAGTGCTGGGATTAAAGATGTGCGCCACCACCACCCAGGGCAACAAGTGCTCCTAATGACTGGCTCACCATATGAGGGTTCCGTTCCTGGAGGCCAAATTAGCATGGTGGCGGGATTATGTAACATTGCATCAGCAGTCAGGAAGCAAACAGGAAGTGAGTGGGGTCTAGCTGTGAGACATCAAGGCTCACTTTCAGCAACCATCTTCCTCCAGCCAGGCTCCACTCCCTGACATTTACATTACTTCTAAAACAGCACCCGCCACAGGTGGACCAAATGCTGAAACACATGAGACTGTGGGGCAAAGTTCATACTCAAATCACAGCATACCCAAATCAGTTCATTTATAGGATATTCAAATTTAACCTTTCCTTTCTTTCCTGAAGTTTGCTTTTCTTTATTGCTGTTGGCAATTCTGCTCACACAGGAAAGATACAATCACTTACTTTTGAACTCCAATCCAGTTGCTATGCCTGTGGAGAAGCAGAAAGCTACCTACTCAATACACTGAGCAAGTCAAAATTCTGGCTGTGTTCAAGGGGCCATTAGAGAGTTGTGACGTCATCCAAACATCCTAGGAGGACCATCCCAGCAATAGAATCTTTTAGAAAGAGTTTAACCTACTCCTGCACTAAGGTCCTCAAGACCACCAGGGTAGAGATGTCTGCCAAAGGATTGGATAAATGAAGTCACGTACAGGTCAGAGGGTAAAGGTGCTTTGTCTCTTAAGGAAGACACGACCTAAGGCAGCCTTGAACTCCTTGTTCCGCAGACTGTAGATGAGGGGGTTAAGCATGGGGGTCACCATGGTATATGATAGAGACACCACTTGCTTGCTCTCAGGAGAATAGCTGGCCTTGGGACGCAAGTGGATGACCCCCATTGTGCCATAAAACAGAATTACCACGATGAGGTGGGAGGCACAGGTGGACAGGGCCTTGTGACGCCCAGAGGCTGATGGCATCCGAAGGACAGCAGCCAGAATCCTGGTATAGGACATGACTATGAGACAGACCGGAACTATCATAATTAGCACTGTGGCCACAAACACACTGGCCTCGAAGACTCTGGTGTCTGCACACACCAGGCTCAGCAGAGGTGGTATGTCACAGAAGTAGTGTCTAATGCCCCGTGGCCCAAAGAAGGGAAAGTTAAAGAGCCAGATAGTGAAGACCAGCGACACAGGGGCTCCTGCAAGCCAACAGGTAGTGGCCAGCAGGTGGCACAGCCTCAAGCTCATGATGGCACCATAGCGCAATGGCCTGCAAATGGCCAGAAAGCGGTCCCAGGCCATGACCGTGAGAAGCAAGCACTCGGATGTGACACAGGACAGCACGAGGAACAGCTGCAGGGCACAACTTGTCGGGGACATCCCACGTCCTGGACGTAGCAGGGTCACCAGCAGACGGGGCGCCACATCCAGTGAGAAGCAGATCTCCACCAGCGCCAGCTGCCGTAGGAAGAAGTACATGGGCGCACGCAGGCCCGGATCCAGGCTGGTGAGCAAGACAATGAGCATGTTGCCTAGTAACGTGAGCAGGAAGGAGGCCAGGAAGAGCACTGAGAGCATTGGGCGCAGGGAGGGCACATGTGTGAAGCCCAGCAACACGAACTCCAGCTCACATGCGTGGCTCTGATTGGTCCAGGGAGGAGCTGCTGAGGAAGGTGGCATAGGCCCAGGATTCGAGGGCACTGAGCTAAGGACCGGGGAGGAACCCTACGGAGTACCAGAAGATGAAGTGAGAATTGCAGCCTGTGAATTTCATCCTTCACATTCCCAAGGGAGAGCTTATCCAATGGTAAATCAAGTCCCACGCCTCACCACGGACAGAGCCCTTCTTAAAATCCCCAGTGAGTGTGGGAAGAAACAAAACATCATCCACTGACCTAGCCTGTCTGCCTTGCGGTTCTCTCTCTTCGGACTCCTCTTTCCCTGGTTAGTCGTACCATAGTTTTGTTTTTAACAAAGGCCTTTGTGAGTTTTTGTTTTGTTTTGTTTTGTTTTGTTTTGGGGTTTTTTGTTGGTGGTGGTGGTGGTGGTTTTGGTTGTTGTTGGGGTTTTTTTTGTTTTTTGTTTTGTTTAGTTTTTAAGTGTCTAAGCAGCCCTGGCTGTCTTGAACTCATTATGTACCAGGCTGTCCTGGAACTCAGAGATCCTCCTGCCTCTGGCATGCACCATCACACTTGTGAGATGGTTCTTGACTGGCTCTCCATCCTCATTCCCTTTGAACTTTTAGCTCACTAGGCTTGGTTTCCAGAACCTTTTCAGCTATGGTCCATGATAGTTCCTTCTCACTTCACGACCTTAGCCTTGGTTAAACTTACTGTGTCACAAAACCAAAATAGAACAAAACGATGTAAACGTGGGAAATGGATTTGTAGGAGAGTGGGTTTTAGGGGTGGGATGGAAATAGGAAAGACTGAGGGGCAGTAATCAGAATTATACATATTCACACATATCACGTATATGATATATATTTCATATATATGAAATTTCCAAAGAACAAGTTAAATTTGAGGTAAAAAAAAATATCAAAAAAAAGAAAGAAAGAAATTTGGTAGAGTTATATTTTGGAGGGATTTGGGGGTTTTTTGTTTGTTTGGTTGGTTTTTGTTTTAATTTTTTGTTTTGTTTTGTTTTGTTTTTCAAGACAGCCCTGGCTGTCCTGGAACCCATAGTGTAGAACAGACTGGCCTCAAACCCATAGAGATCCACCTGTCTCTACCTACCAAGAACAGAGATTAAGGGCATACACCACCACCATCTAGTGGAAATCTTAAAGAATTAAGATTTTCAAAACAACATCAGACCAAAAGTAAAAAGTAAAAACATGCCCAGGAATTAAAACAAGGACTCTGCTTTAACTCCTTGGGTCTCCTGGGATGAAGTGTCCCTTCACAAATGCAGACTGGGTCTATTCAACCATCAGTAGAATGAAGGCTGGAAAACTCTGAATGCAACTGATTTTAGGATCCATGAAAAGAAAAACACCAGCAGAAGGGAAAGGTTCATCCACTAAATCAAAATCACCAGAAAGTAGAGGGTCTGGTTAATAACGGGTGTCTTAGAGTGATGGAAAAATCCCTGCCACATCTAAGCCTCCATTCTTACCTCTGAAGTTGTGATGACAGAATTTCACTTGGAGGACTGCATGACACAGTCCTACTGTTGGGGGTGCCCTGTTTAAGAATCCAGCACAACCATGGAGATCTTTAAAGGAGGAGGCCCTGAGTTCCAACTCCCAAGCAGACATGGCAGCAGGTGCTTGTAACCACAGCACTGGAAGGAGGGGCAGAGATGGGAGGACAATCGGCCAGCTAGTCTAGCTGAACTGGAGAGCTCCAAGTTCAGTGAGAGACCCTGTGTTGGGAAACAAGGGAGGTGATACAGGAAGATACCTGAAAATGGCCCCTACCCTCAACATGTGCATACCTGTGTGTACACAGACAGACAGAGACAGGCAAAGACTTCGACAGAGAGACAGATGAAACAGAGAAAGACAGAGACAGCTGCAGCCTATTGGCCTTGGCAGCACATGCTGATATTCTAGCACTAGGGAGATGGAGGCAAGAATATCAGGAATTTGGGGCCTAAATATCAAGTTCAAGGCCAGCCTGGACTATGTGGGAACAAGTGTCAAAATATAAAATATGGAATGGGATGAGATGGGAGAGGAGGGGAGGAGAAGGGGGAGCAGGGAAGGGGAAGGAGGAGAGCAGAGGAGAGGAGAGGAGTCACAGTACAATGACATGGAAGATACTCAGGAAATATTGCATCCAAAACATAAGTTGTAGAATAAGAACAGGGTGGAGCCTTAGTTTGGTTTCTGTTGCTGTGATGAAATTCCATGACCAAAGCATTTTTGGAAGGAAAGGGTTTCTTTGGCTTCTGTATCTACATTGTAGCCCATCATTGAAGAAAGTCAGGTCAGGATCCTGGAGGCAGGAGCTGATTCAGAGGCCACAGAGGAGTGTTGCTTACTATCTTGCTATTCATGACTTTCTCAGCCTGCTTTCTTGTACACCCAGAACCACTGGCCCAGGGATGGCACCACCCATAATGGGCTAGGACCTCACCCATCCATCACTGATTAAGAAAATGCCTGCAGGCTTGCCTACAACACTGTCTTACAGAGGCATTTTCTTCATTGAGGCTCCCTCCTCTCACATGACTTTAACCTGTGTCAAGTTGACAGAAAACTATCCAGCACAGATGGTATGATGCAAACACCACAGAGTTACCTTGGTTTTCCTAGGCCCACATGTACAGGGAGAAATGTACCATAAACATAGGAAAGGATAGACCCTAAAACAGTGATGGAGATTCCTCTAAGATGAGGATCCTAGCTGGAAGTAATAGTCAGGGATTTTAGATTTGGTCTTTTTAGATTGTGGACTAAAAGATGTCTCAGTGGGTGAGGGTTCTTGCTGCCAGGACTGACAATTTGAGTTTGAGCTCTGGAATCCGCATGGTGGAAGGAGAGAACCTGCGAGTTATCCTCTGACTGGCACACTGCACGGTGATACCACACACACACACACACACACACACCACAAACAGACCTCAAACACATACATATATATATATATATATTATTTTGAAATCTAAGTTTCATTAAAAGAAAGCAAATCACTCTTAAGAACAGTAGTTGCCCAACACAATGAATTCAGTGGCATCTTGGGGCTCGTTATCTCATGATTTTTGGTCAGGGCTTTATTTATTTCCTCATTTATTTTTAACTTACATGTCTTTTGTTGTATATATTACAACTTCCAGTTTTGTGTTTTTATGGGATTCCTGTGTGTAGAAACATTTGGGTCTCTGTCTACACGTGTTTTTTGTGCTGTTTCTTTGACTTTTCTTATGCTTGTTTTATCCTATTCCAGTTTGTTTTTGTTTTATCTTATTTTATTTTATGATTATTCTTTAATGCCTGTTTGTTTTCTAAGGAGAGACAAAAGGGTGTGGGTTAGGATCTGGGAGGAGTTGGGGACAGGAACTGTATGGAAAAAATAGCTATTTTCAATAAAAGAAAAATAGAAAAAAAGAATTACTGTAAAGACAAAAAGTATCAAAGCTCATTCTAGCCATACTTTCTATGGACTGGGCATAGAGTCCTGGAAGTCTTAAACCCTGGGCCATACCAGGCTTAGGATGTAGGTATGGAACGGATTTTAATATTTGTGGAGTATTTTGTTTTGTTGTTTTGTTTTTGTTTTTGTCAAATGGAATCTTTCAACTAGAATCAGGGCTATAATATCTCACTCCTTAAATACTCCATCACCCAAAGAGGAAAAACAGGAAAAAAATGTTTTGAGATCTTTTTGTATCTCAAAGTGGTGTCTTCCAGAATTAATTTTCTAGTCCACTAATCAGCCAGAAAATACATTTAGCAGTGCCTAGGCAGCATTCTTTTAGTGAAGTAGAGCTTTAAAATATGATCATGGCGTTGACCAAGGGTTAGAGCTGTTCCTGACATCCCTCTGAACCCCGCCCCACCCTGTGTTAGGGATGAGCAAACAAAGAACACAACATCCCCTTTTGTTTTTCTTGAAGACCAGGTCTCACTATGTAGCTAGGTCTGCAACTCACAGCATAGCGCAGACTGGCCTCCGGCTTGTGGAGATCTCCAGACTCAGGCTCTCAAGGTCTGGGATTACATGTCTGAGTCACCAGCACTTTTCAGGACCCAGAACTTCCTGCCATGCAGCTCCAGCAGCACCCAGAATGCCCACATATCAATGGGGAAAACATCTGTGCCTTGACAGCTAATTCTAAGCAAAGACTCGGGCGCTTCCTACAGGAAGCTGGAACAATAACGAGAGCTGGGAATACAATCAAATCTTGGGGAATGCACAACCTAAAGCAAACACGGGCTTCAATGAGTAATCTTTTCCTTGACTGGTACTCCTGCACCCACCTGTGAAGGGATGTTCGTAATCTACTTGGGGCTGAGGGCAAGAGAGAAGAGAAAAGTTTTTCACTGAGTAAGTGCCCCTAAGTGTTTCCAAGGGCAGAATAGAAACCTGAATCCAAACTCTACCATTTAGTAGCTGTGAGAATGGCTTGACTTCTCTGTCCCTTACCTGTAAACTCATGATAAGAATCATTTCTACTCCTAAAATGTCAATGAGATTAACTGAGGCTGTGTACAAGTCTTGAGATTCAAAATCTCCCATGGCAGTCAGCAATCATCGTGACCTCCATTGCCACCAGCACTGTCAGCATATTCCTCCATCACAGTCAACATCAGTCATCACCATTACTGCCATCTTTATTGCCATCACTAAGGCCCCAGGATCACCACCATAGTCATTGTCACCATCAGCATGGTCATCTGTACCATTTTATCACCTCCACCATCATCTTTTCCTCCTCATCATCACTACCACCACCACAACCACCATATCGTTATAATCTCCCTCATCACTGTCAGCATCATCTCATCACTAGATTATTATAATCTTAGTCATCATCTCATCACGTCATGACCATATCATGATCACCCTGATCGTCAGCATCACCGTGACACTATAATCTTCCCTTCACCATCATCACTACCGCCATCATCCCACCATCAGCAGCACCACAACCACCAGCATCAGCACCATACCAATATAATCTTAATCTTCATCATCATGATTGACACCTCCATCAACATCACTATCAAAGAATGGAAAAAAACAGTGAAGTTCTGCTCCTAGTGATCGTTACAGCATCTGCCGGTCAAACAGAGCCCATGTGCATTCTTCCTACAGCCTGATCCCTTGCCCTTCATGGAGAACTCACTCACCTTCTGCTTCTCTGCCTGCGTGGATCTAAACTGTGACCAAGCTACTCCCTTGATCCAGGAGCTCCTGGGTCTGACTGTGTTTCCAGAAACCAAAGCTTTCAGTCTTTGGCTCTGGACAGAAAATGAGAGCCCTGAAGACTCTCCCCTTGGAGGATTGCGCTCATTACGTGTCTCTTGCCCCATGTGAAGACAGAGGGAGGTGGAGAGTCTCAAGCCCCTGCTTCCCCCCAGAGACTGTGTCCTTGCCATACATTCCTCTTCCTGTCTTTCCCCCTCTGACCTACTGGATTGTGCTTGCCTCTAGCTACACACAAGAAATCCACACTCCCCTTGCTGGCCGACAATGTCCCTAAAGATTTCTCCTGCCAACCCCTCTATGTCTTACCCTGTCATGGGACACCCTCTATCTCCCAATGCTTCCTAGCTATGTCAGGGAAACTGAGTTAAGTTTTGGGTATGAGAAGCCCATGGTTCACAGGTGTCCTTCAGCTGACGAGTGAATGAAGAAGATGAATGAGGAAGGTTTGCACAGACCTCCCAATGGGAAAGCAAACAGCCCTTCATTCTGGGAAAGGCTTACCTGTGGGCACAAAACACAGAACTTCAGAGGGACACATTGAAGCAAATCCTGGTGACTTTAGATCCTGGTACCACAATTCTCTTGTCATATGGTACTGATAAAGTCTCCTCTGTTTGCCTTCCTATGAAATGAGATTCATGTAGGACAGATTTTATAGAGCTAGAGAATGTTTCTAATTGGCTAATCATTTTTTCAAATGTCATGATTTCAATTTTCTTTATTACTTAATAAAATTCTGTTATGTATATGAATCATATTTCCTTTATACATTCATCCTCTGATGGGTTATTAGGCTGTTCTATTTCTTTTTTAATTGTATTGATTTTTATTGAGCTCCACATTTTTCTCTGCTCCCTTCCTGCTTCTCCCCTCCCCTTCAACCTTCTCCCATAGTCCCCATGCTCCCAATTTACTCAGGAGATATTGTCTTTTTCTACNNNATTGTCTTTCCGGGTCTGGGTTACCTCACTCAATATGATGTTTTCTAGCTCCATGTTACTTTATCTGTTCTTCAGATGGTGTTAGAGATTAAACTCAGACTATTGTGCATGCTAAGCAAGCATTATTTTTTTGTCTTCCTTTGTTTTAATGCTGAAATGTGCCCCAGAACCTCAAAGGGGAAATCTATATGGGTGCTCTATCACTGAATCATACCCTCAGTCACTCACTGGTGGCAAATAACTACACCAATGAGTCATGCCCCATGCCTCTCACAGGTGGCTTCTAGGTAAATGATCTGTCACTAAACAATATTCCCAGCACCTCCTTGGTGGATTCTGGGCAGGTGGTCTGCCACCGATATATGCCCTCAGTCCCTCAGTGGAGGATTCTAGGTAGGCACTGCACCATTTGAGCACACCCCAAGTCTACCCAGTTAGGACCACAGCCCAGAGAATTGACTTCTGTTTTGTTTCCACATGATTGGGACTGTTGTGAGTAACACTGATGTAAATATCATACACAGATCTTTGTGTAGGTTTATACTTTTCTCTGTTTTGGGTCTCTACCAAAGGTGGAAACTGGATTATATGACACCATTGTGCTTGACATTCTAGGACACCATCGAATTGTCAATCTTATGTATTTGTTCACTCTTCAAACAATAATTGTAAAGCATATCCCTATAATTTTTGGAGTACTGGTCTACCCTGAGCATAGAAGACTCAATGATGGAAACACTCCCAATGATGAAACTTACTGCTTGCTGACTGTTGACTCACTGGAAGGATGAGCTGGATGGCATTTGGGTGTGTCTTTTTCCCTGAGGTATCCCAGCTTCAAGACACTTCCTGGGACAGAGTCATTGATCAATAAGTACTTACTAAATGACTGGTGGAGTCCCTTGCCAAGCAGCTACTGGATTTTCTGTGCCTTTACCTTTTGGGTGTAGTTTTACACATCTTGATGAATAACCCTTGGCTATACATTTGGCCAGTATCCTCACCCTTCTTACATTGTGCATGCACTTGCATATACAAACATACAAATAATTTTTCAAAAAATAAAATAAAACCCTTTGAACTACCAAACATGATGTTTTTCTTCTCTAAACAGAACACGATATTTTCAACTTCTTTGTCCTGTGTGTGGTGATCAAAATAAGCCATGTTGATAAGTGATTATCATCCTTGTTCTCCATATATTATCAAAAATGTCCCCTGTCACTTTGTATTTAAAGAGCTTAGTCTCAGAAGCCATACATCCTTTTGGGAGCATTCCCAATGTACCTGTAGAATAATAGAGTGAATACATTTCTGCTGTGTTGTATTATGGGGTAATTCATCAGAAACAGATCATAAATCAAAGATGTACCCAACATGATAGAGCCTCTGCAATAGTTAGCTGAAACAAAATTACCTTTTCTCATTATAATCTGATTGTCTTGGTGTTTGTTATAGCAGTGGAAAGTTAACATATACAGAGAGTATATGCCCATGTTTATTGACACCTTTGATTTATGATTCATTTCTACTAGCTTAACCCATAAACATCCAGGCAGTAGTGATATCTGTAGGGGAATGTGTTATAGCTGTGGAGTTGCAGAGATATCCTGACTTATCAGGAAGCCAGGTGGTATGAGAGGTCCTTCAGTGTATGTGTTGCTTTTATTGGTTAATAATAAAGAAGCTGTTTTGGCCCATGATAAGGCAGAATGGAGCTTGGGGGGAGAACTAAACTGAATGCTGGGAGAAATAAGACTAAGTCAAGGAGAAGCCATGTAGCCCCGCCAGAGACAGATGCCAGATGCTGGACAGAACTTTACCTGGTAAGCCACAGACATGTGGCGATACACAGATTAATAGAAATGGCTTAACTAAAAATATAAGAGCTAGCTAGCAATATGCTTAAATGATTGGCCAAGCAGTGATTTAAATAATATAGTTTCTGAGTGGTTATTTCTTCAAGTCTGGGCAGCCAGGAACAAACAAGTGGTGTTCTACAACAGCCAGGCTATACTTAGAGCCCCAAAAGGACAGCTCCCAAGGGCTAGAGCCAAAATAGGACAACTCTGGAGGGGCAGAGCCACAGTAGGACATCTCTGGAAGGATAGAGTCACAACAGGACAGCTCTGGAAAGATAGAGTCACAATAGGACAGCTCTGGAGGGGCAGAGCCACAATAGGACAGCTCTGGAGGGGTAGAGTCACAATAGGACAGCTCTGGA
>LOJH01032464.1:11885-25051 GCA_001685095.1 Ellobius talpinus
AGACAGACAGACACATTACATGGAGAGAATTGGTAAGATGGTAAGATGATGTGTCAGACAGGAGGAGGGTTGGGATGGGATGATGCTAACATTTTATGTTAGGTGTGTGAGAAGATGAGAGTCATAAACAGAAGGCAGAAAACCAGCAAAGGATGTCTCCAGCTGGGAATGACGTAACTGATAAGTATTTTTAGACAGGCTTGGTTTGAGTGAAGGTGAAACACATGTTGGGAATATCCAGGGCCGATGAAGAGGAGGAAACTAATTCCCAGGAAGTAAGATGGTTAAAGAGATTTCAGTCCCCGCTATGGACCAGCAGTGGGGCAGGGACCTTGATCCCTGGGTGGTCTCTTTGGGAGAAAGAAGAACAGGGCTGCAAGAGTGTAGTCTAGGAATGCCTGCTTCTGGGAAGTGAGACAGATGGGGTAGAGGTCATGGAGCCTCAGGTTCCTAAGCAAAAGCATGTTTGGAATCATCTGTATGTTTTCCTAATATTGCAGATGACGTGACTCCAACCCAGACACGTGTGACCAGACATTTCCAAGGACTGGCTCAGGGATGAATACTACAGTAAGGTCCTCTTTCTCACAATTATATTTATTTATTTTGGGGATGACTGGGCTCAAGTTTGAAGATTGGAGAACATCTTTTGGGAATCTGGTTTCTCCTTTCACTTATGTGGGTCTTGGGGATCGAACTCATGTCCTCAGTGTTGGCAGCAAACGCCTTTACCTTCTGAGTCACCTCATCAGCCCCTAGTTTTGGCTATGGGTTGGATGTGCTTGGTTTGCTTTTTGAAACAAGGTCTCATGTAGCCAAGCTGGCTTCAAACTTGCTACAGAGCTGAGGTTGCCCTGGAATTCCTAGGCCTTCTACATTTATCTAAGGAGTGCCAGAATAGAAGGCATACTCGAGCATGGCCTGCCGTGTGCATTTGTTGCTTTATTTAAATTTTATTTTGTTTATAATATTATGTGTTTGTGTATACATGCCAGGGTATGCATGTGGAAGTTAGAGAACCATGTTCAGGAGTCAGGCTCTCCTCCCACAGAGGGATTCAGTGTCTGGGTTTGGTTTCTATTGCTGTGATAAAGACCATGACCAAAAACATTTGGGGAGGAAAGGGTTAATTTCAGCTTTCAGTTGTAGTCCATCATGAAGAGAAGCCAAGACAGACTGAAACAGAGGCCTTGGAGGGAGCTGCTCACTGCCTTGCTTTTCAGGGCTTACTCAGCCTGCTTTCTTAAAGAACCCAGGACCACCTGCCCAGAGGTGGTACCCCACAGAGTTAGTTTGGCCCCCTCCTTCATAATCATTAATCAAGAAAATACTTCCATGGGCTTGCCTACAGACCAATCTGATGGAGACGTTTTCTTGAGGTTTGATCTTCCCACATAGTTCTACCTTGTGTCAAGTTTACAAAAAACAAACCAGGACATCCACAGACCAAATCCCGCCAGATTTGCAAACTAGTGCTTTGCTCTGCTGAGCCATCTTGGTGGGAAAGAATTCCTCTTTATATTCTTTCAGACAAGCTTCCTCAGGAAATATCTAATGCTTAACCAGGCAATCTACAACAACTTCAGAAGAAACAGTGTATGGAAGGAGACTGCTCGTTCGTTTCCCGACAGCTCAGACCCAAATAATCACACAAAAACTGTACTAATTACAGCATTGTTTGGCCAATGACTCAGCCATATTTCTAGCTAGCTCTTACATCTTGAATTAACCCATTTCTACTAATCTGTGTATTGCCACGAGGCTGTGGCTTACCAGAAAGGTTCCGGGACCTTTTCCTTTGGCAGCTACATGGCGTCTCTCTTGACTCCTACTCTCTCTCTATCTCTGTTCATTTTTCCCGCATGGCTTTGCTCTGCTAAGCCATTGGCCCAAAAAGCTTCATTCATCAACCATCAAAAGCAACACATATACAGAAGGACATCCCACAACAGAACAGGGTGAACAAACAGGAAAGGAAAGCCTGGGGAGTCACCCACCAAAGCATCAGAAATAAGCGAAAGAGCTCTCATGTTGGAATAGAGAGACACTTAGAAGAGAAGACAGAGTCAAAGAAAGCAGGAAGTAAAACTCCCTGCGAATGATGACAGGAAGGCTGTTGATTGGAGACACACTTGCCAGGTCCTATCCTTCCTGGTGCAAATTGCTCCATCAGGGCAGAGAGCAGACTTCCCACCTCTTGTTCCACCCTACTAGCACGCTCCTGGTGGAGTCTGGGCTCTGCATGAGTTGCTGCACAGATGGGACCCGCTGACAGACGGACAACTGGACATGACCCTGAGATAGAGGTTGGTGGTCTCCTCTCATACTGGAAAACAAAAGGGACACGTGGAAATATTTTAAAGCACAGGAAAAAAGAAAGCTCGCATTTAATATCTGGCATCTTTCGGGTGCCTAAAGTAGAGGGCCATACTTGAAGGAACCATGAGGCGAATCTTTATAATTTATTCTTTTAAATGTGCCTGCTTTCACTTGGGAAGCTTACATTTCTATGCTGGTTTTGGTTTTATGATTTTATTATTTTATTTTATTTTAGACAGGGTCTTGCTATGAAATAAAAGTTACCCTCCTCCTGCCTCGGTACCCCAAGTGCTGTGATGAAAAGCATAAACCACCATGCCCACCTTCACTTTTCCACCAACAAACAAAACTTGGTTTCAGCCCTAGAGGATTTTGAGGCCAAAAATCAGAGGATAGAGAAGCTGGGGAGCAAAGACAATAGCTGAGTGCTGTGAAGCAAAAGTACGCTGTGGCCGTGCTTAGTGAACAAGTGGGGCTGTGGCAGGTTTTCCATGTGTGCTTTCCCGGGGAAGCAAATAAAGCCCGGGGCGTTGTCCAGCACGTTGGTCAGCCATGAGGTGGCAGAAAGCAGTAACACTGTCAAGGCTGTGAAGGCAGGTAAGAGCTGGTGCTCAATTCCTGCCCACAGGAAGCAGGCAGGAATGCTCAGCACTATAGGAAAGATAAGGAAACCTAGGAAGGCAGAGCTGAAGATCTCGGGCACCCAAACACTAAGTTCAGCTTTCAGAAACCCACTGACAGTCCCCTGTGTGGGTAACAGCTCACCCCAAAATGGCCAGCCTTTCAGACCCTTGAAAATGGCACAAGGGTGCTTTGATCTAAGGTTGCTAGGAAGGATCATGAGATGATAGGAAATGAACCAGAAATTTATCTTAAAGAATAGAAAGGCATAGACAAGAGGCAGGCACTTTCTGTGCTTAGGTCATGGACTTCTCATCAGCTCAGATGGGCAGTCAATAGATTACACATTTTATGCTAATTTACATAATCACTTCAAACAATTTTATTTGCTTGTGATTATATCAGAATATGATTGGTGAAAGCAATAGCAAGCCACTGCTAATTCATCTCCCTAGGAGACAAAGGCATCAGAAATCCTGAAAACTGAAACGCTCATAGAAAACGGTGTGGTAAATTCTAAATATGTCCTTCATAAGCCCTTCCCTATCATGTCATATTTTAGTTAAGAAGGCTACAGGGAGTAACAGCCCTTATAGCACCAAACGTCAGCCCTCCATCATGTGTAAGAACATAACAAAAGAGAGGGAGTTAGACACAGAGGTGGATGGGTGGATACAGCTCGCAAGCTAAAATTCAGAATACACCACTTTGAATGTGTGCCAATTTTTTAACTCTCTCTCTCTCTCATACACACACACACACACACGCACACACACCATTTTATCTCAGAATTAGACTTCATCAGCTTAGACTTCAGGTATCAGTCCATCACTACTGAGCGAAGTCATAGCTGATGCAGAGGCCAGGAAAGATTGCTACTTACTGGCTTACTTCTCATAGCCTGCTCAACATGCTTTCTTATAGAACCCAGGACCACCAGCTCAGGGATGACCCCACCCATAATGAGCTGGGCCCACCCCCATCAATCACTAAGAAAATGCCTTACAGCTGGATCTTATGGAGGCATTTTCTCAATTTAGATTCTCTCCTTTCAGATAACTAACTTGTGTCAAGTTGACAAAAAAACTACCCAGCCCATACATACACACACATATGCATATATACATACATATGTTCACATACATACACATTACATATATTTCTATACATATATGTATGCATAGTTTATATTTCATTCGTCTGTTGATGGACAATGAGGTTGCTTCCAGTTATTTATTCTTTTCAAGTAAGCCATTTAATCCACCTCTTAAAGCCCACTCTATCTATCATCTTGGGGCTGGCAAGACGGCTCCTTGTGTAAAGTCAAACCTGATGGCCTTGTTCAGTCTGTGGCAGCTACACGATGGTCCAAGAGAAACTGCTCTACTTGTTCTCTGACCCCCATGTGTGCACTGTGGCTCAAAATGCATACACGAAGGTACATGTGTGCACACATACCCCCACACATACACATGCATGTACACAGAGAGAGACAGTAGATGCAGCAACAAAAACATTTTGAAATAAACTTCCCCATGTAAACATCGGTCTTCTGAAGACTGCCATGTTGTTTCCAAAGGTCTTTGTCCATAGTAACAGTCCAGACATAATAAACTGTGTCTTAATTATGTGGGCCACCACCGCCCCCACTTACAGCTGGTTCACCTAGCCACATCTTTAAGCCCCAGGCTTCATTTGATAGTAGCTGATACTAAATAATATTTATTCAATATAATAAAAATACGAATTCTCCTTTTCTTCCACTGTTGTCCCAAACTGAAACGGTGAATTGAAATAGGATACGTGTGACTTCCATCGCCCCGCCCCCCGAAATAGACAGATGAGGCTTTCTTCTGAGCCACAGTAAAGTGTGAGTGATCTTGTGCTCTCAAGAGCACTTAAGGGCTCAGCCAAAGGAAGATTCCAAAGAGACAGAACAAGAGCAGCCATCCCTCTGTCTCCACCCCTTACCACTGCCATGAGAGAGCTGGCTCCACCCCTCACCTGAGGGGAGTGGTTCCAGCATCCAGTCAGAACAACACAGTTACCACCCAGACACACATCCAGGGCTTTGAGTTGGCACTCCCCAACATCTACCCCGTCTATGACCTGCTGGAGTGAAGGGGCTGGTGCTGCAGGGACCATAGCAGAAAGTTCTTCTTGACTCAGGGTAACAGCAGGATATCTGAGAGGAGATGCAGTCCGGCACTGATGGTGTATCAGAAGCCAGAGGCCTTGAATCTGACCAAGCAACACGTTACATGATGAGCATTTTCAAGGAAAGCTGTGTGGACAAAAGGGTGTACTGTAAGGATTCCTCGTCTGTGAAACTGACCCACGCTGAGGGTCAACTGACTGGCTGTACTGGTTTCCCGCTCCCAGCAGCTTCCCAGTGTCTCTCTGAAGAATGGAGCCAGCTTCACAGCACTGACAGGTAGCAAGTGGGTGCCATCAAGAGAGGGTCTCATGCTCAGAGCAGCTGCAAGACAAGTTGTTTGCTCAGAGCAGCTACAAGCATTAAAAAAAAAAGTTGTTTACTCCGGCAGATAGGAACCACAGGAAATTCAGGATCTGGGGGTCCACAGCCCTCCAATAGGAGAGCATGGAGCAATAGTGCAAAGTTATAATTAGACCGAGCAATAGGTACAAAGTTAAATTAGGAGGAGCGAGCCTATTTTGATCTTCGTGGTTTTGGTTTTTCTTCTTTTGTTTATTTGACAGAGAGCGAGAACAGGAAGTGGGATGTGTAGATTGTGGGAAGGATCTGGGAGGAGTTGGGGGAGTGAAAGAACGTCTATCACAAAAAGTTTAAAAATCACAACCCTGAAAAAATAGAAACACAAAGGCAGCAGGCTCTTATGGGAGGAACTAGAACTCAGATCCAGGAGACCCAGGCACGAGGCCACACTCTGCCACAAACTGTAACTGAACAGTCAACAAACCTCTAGACCCAGGCTCCTCGCGTGAAAACCCGCACTGCAAATAAGAATTTACTTCCTTTCCTGGCTATGTCAGCTTAACACAAGTTAGAGCCATTAGAGAAGAGGGAACCCGAGCTGAGAAAATACCTCCGAATAATAAGGCTGCAGGCAAGCATGTAGGGCATTTTCTCAATTAGTCTTTGATGGGGGAGAGGGAGGGCCCAGCCCATTGTGGGTACTGCCATCCCTGGGCTGGTGGTCCTGATTCTATAAGAAAGCAGACCAAGCAAGTCATGGGGAGCAAGCCAATAAGCAGCACTGCTCCATGGCTGCTGATCAGCTCCTGACTCCAGGCTCCTATCAAGTTTGAGTTCCTGCCTTGGCTTCCCTGAATGGACTATGACCCAGGATGTGTAAGCCAAATCAACCCTTTCCTCCACAAGTTGCTTTTAGTCATGGTATCTATCATAGCAATAGAAACCTAACTAAGACACTAACACAGCCCTTAGATGCGAAGAAACTTTGGGCTGGCATGAGTGATCCTCGTGGATGGTTGAGCATTGTCCCTACGGGGATACTTTTAAAGCACTTTTCCATCGGAATGACAAAGATACCCAGATCATCAGCGCGATATGCAATAGGGATCTGGCTTCACATGGATGTTATAGATGATTGGTGCCCAGGCTCAAGGTTGTCTTTGAAAATTTTCTCTATTATTTTTCGGTGCCTGATTAAAATCTGTGAATGTCTAATCCAGATCTCTTGTTCAGTTTGCTACAGTTATTAATTATTTAAATTATGTCTCTCGACTTAACTAAAATGGAGATCCTTTGCATCCCAAATAATTAAGAGAGCTTGAATGCATGGCTCAAAATCATATAAATACAAAGAAGGAAAGAAGCTCAGAACCAGGGAATGGTCCATGTATCACAGAAAAGGTTTCCATATATAACCAGTAATATCCTAAACATATTGCTGGTTCATTAAACATGCAGTCTTCTGCTATATCATATAAAAAATCAGACAAGCAAACTTTAGGCCAATGTATAACAAATTCCATGCATATTATCTCATTTAATTTTCATAAGAATCTGCAAGAGGTATATGTGTGAATGTTTGTGTGTGTATGTGTTTGTATGTGTGTGTGTGTGCACCCTCAAGCATGTGACCAAGAAGTGACTGGTGAAATTAATGACACTCACTTACCAAAGTTAGTCTAACTAAAGGTGAGTGATGTAGAGTTGAACACAGCAGTGATCCAGCCACCACACTGATTTGACAAGAGTCTTCCATCAATGCATGTGGCAATGCCTACCCATCTATCTACTCAGGGTATCTCAAGAGCAGTGTAGAGGAAAAGAAGCCCTACCTGGGGACTCGCACCTTCTGGTCTTTGGGCAGAGAAGAGAGGAGGACTGTGACCACAGCAGAATATACAGAGATGCATAGTGAGCAAGATCCACAGGCCTGTCGGTCTCAAGGAATGGTCACAAGGAGAAAGGCTTGAAGTCAGAGATAGGATCTCAGCAAAGCTGTGAAGGAAGGCRGCTTGAGGAAATGTGCAAAGGGGAGAAGATAGGATTTGAATCAAAGTTAGACCTAGTGCATAACCACTGAGAGTGGAAGAATGAGGATAGCATTTGAGTCAAGGTTAGACCACATGCATAAACACTGAGAAGTACAGTGATAGTTAATGCAGGCCCTGGTGAGGAGTACCCACAATGTCCATGGTCTTCCAGTGCTTCAGACATGCATGCATGCATGGAGAAACACAAACTACATGCTAAAGGCACACAGAAACAGGAGTCTAGTCAACAGCGTATGCTCAGGGAACAGTTGGAGCAATCTTTTGGGAATAGCGTTCCTGTAGATTGGGAAGCAAGAGAGACTCTGGTAGACGTGTTGACATCAAAAGGACAGCTGACTTGAATGCAGCCCTGATGTCCTGCACAGCCAAGAGCAGCAGATACCTTTACAACAGACTAAAAAGTTCTGGGAAGTAAAGTCATTTCTGTACCTCTACAACAGTGTTCAGCAAAGTCAACAAACTGTCTTGCGTGGCTGACCCTGAGCCATGGCCCTATTTCCCTGGTTCTGGTCCACTTTAACTGGGGCTAAGGTTTCGAGAACTCTATGAAATACTAGGGCAAGTTCATGTGCCACCAACCTGTCACCTCCAGTAGCGGTGACTGTCATCTTGGACTCATAGATCTTCAAACGTACAGTGATTTCTAGTCCTTGGTGGGCTACAGCCGTAATGGGATGTAGGCCTGTGTCACTGCTTGTCCCCAGATGGCAGCACAAAACTGACAGGTGGCAGGCAGCCACCTGGTTAAAATAATTGAGTTCTCAGATGGGAAAGAGAAGGCATAGTGTCATTCTCATCCTTCACGTCTCTTCCCACACAAACCGATCCATTTTCTCAGTCAAGAATTCATTCCACAAATATGTGTTCAGCACCTTTTTATTTTTTATTACCCACACACCACCACCAACAACAACAACACACACACACACACACACACACACACATATATATATATATATGTCATGGAACTCACGGCCATCCTCCGGCTGTGGTTTCCTGAGTGCTGGGATTAGAGGCATACACCACTGCGTTCTAAATTTTCATCTGTATCTTTATGTCTGTTGTGTGGCCACATGCGCTTGTCAGGTGCAAGTGTGGAGGCCTGAGCACCTCTGGCAGGGAATTGGTTGTAGCCTTCCACCATGTGGGTTCCAGGGATCTGACACAGGTCCTCAGGCTTTGCAGCAAGCACCTTAACCTGATGAACCACCGCAGTGGCCCTTTTATGTTTCCATTCCAGATGTCAATTACACAGCAGTAGCCAGATGAAAAGTACAGTGGACACTGCTTCCTTTGTGGGACACATACTAAGGGATCATACTCAGGAGTAATCCCTATGGTTTTACTCCATGGATCTTTCAGGAGATGGTACCTCTCAAGCAATGATTCTCTCCTACATTAATCTGTCAGGATTAAACTATATCTGTACATGCACCCCTGCCTGTGTGTTAGTTAACTAATAGTCAGTCAGAAGTCATTGAGGTACACAGTGACCAAAGCCCATTTGCTGCCAAGCCTAAAGACCTGACTCAGTACCCATAAACCATGGGTAGGAGAGAACTGACTCCCTCAAGTTGTGTTATTATATCCACTATAGCATTGTATTGTTGTATAAAATAATCAAAAATTAAATTTTTAATTTAAAAAGACTTAACAGCTAGTTATGGTGATGCATGCTTCTTATCCCAGCACTCAAACAGCTGAAGCAGGAGGATTTCCATGAGTTCTGGGACAAAGTCAACTACATAGGAAATTTAAGGCCAGTGTGAGCTGTGTAGCCATATCCTGTCTCAAAGCATCAGGGAGCAAAATGAAGCAACAAGAATTTAACTAGTTAAGAATGGAACACCATTTCTGGAGTTAACTTTATCTTCCTGCCCAGTGGACATATAACAATGCTCTGGAGTTGGGGTGTTTAAGAAAAAGAATAAAAACTTGATTCATCTTAGAATGAGGATGTTTTCATAAGCTACAAGAGTCTGATACAGAAATGGCAACTCTTTAATTGGATGTGATCCGAAGTCTTCAGCACCAATTAAGGTCAAATGAAAACTCAATGCAACCTCTATCTCCATCTCAACATGGTTTGTGGTCAGAACGGGGTGGGATCAGGTGGGTGGTAGGCACTGGGGGCACCTGGGTCTGCCTCAGTCTCCCGGAAATCACAGCTAAAGTCTGTGCTTATAGATTAACAGAAGAAACTTCTTCACCAGTGTGACCGACAGCCACAGACGTTAACTCGAGAGGACTCCGGCTGCTCTCAAATACATCAAACCACCGAGGGCCGGGTGATGAAGACCTGAGAAGTCGTGTTATTGGTGTTCTCTCCTGCTCCCCTGAACTGTAACACAGGATAATCCCTGCACGAGAGTAAGTCTGTGCAGAGAGCAAGCATTGGCATTCCGTCATCCTCCTGCACCACTTTATCTCGCATGGGCACACATGCCCACTTGCCCTTGTCACTTCAGTGTTTAGTTAAACAGCTCTCCTCAGAATTAGCCGCATTCTCATTCCTGAGCCCATTGGCATTTTACCAGTTCCTGGAGACAAAAGTAATTTGCTTTTCGATTTGTCTTATTCCTAAATAAATACATTTTATTAGTAATTTAATAAATGCCTTTCAGATTAAATAAGCATGCAGGTTGGATTCTCACAGGACCATAAAATATGGGCTTGTCACTCACATTTCCACGGCCTCGTACTAGACAGGGCTCCCAGGAGGCATAAAGGGAGGGGGGTTTAAAAGCACAGTAAGTAACAAGTCAATGAATGTCTGGGGTCAGTGTTCCAATTGTATAGACAGCCCTCATGGTGCGGTAACTGCAAACATTCTGAACTTCATCATTACGTAATGAATCACAACATTTTACACATGCATGTAAAACTATGTTTATATATAATACATGCTTATCTGTACGTAAATACAATGGCAGCAAGAACAGGTGTTGTCTGTTCTCTGGGAAAGCTTCCACTGTTTGACAAGCTATGGAAATTTCTCAGGCATCCCAAGGGAACCATCGAGAGAGGAGTCTTGACACAGGAGGGCAGAAGAGATGCAGAGCGAGGGCCAGGCCAGTGTTTTCCACGATGGTTGGCCTGTGATAGTCAGCTTTCTGATGCTGTGATAAAATACCTGAGAAGCAACTTACAAGGGGTAACGGTTTGCCCGGCTCAAGGTCTCAGAGGTTTCAGTCTATGGTCAGGTGACCTACAAGAAGCACATGGCCGAGGAGGCTGGTCACTCCAAGGTAGCAGGTGATCGAAGAGGGTCGGGAGCCTGGGTCCTGACATCCCTTGGAGAACACACCCCACAATTGCCTCTCTTCCTGCACCAAGCCTCATTTCTCAAGGTTCTATCTCCTCCCAATATTGCCTCCCTGAGAAGCAAACCTTGTGGGGGTACACACCGTACACCACAATTTCTTTCCCCATCAAGGAACGAGGAGTTAAGCACTGTCAGTCAGTCCTCTCCAACAAGGAAGGAAGTGTTTCCCAGAAGCCTCCTGCCTTTGGCCAGTGAGGCCTACTAGCAATACTGTTGATGAAAAGTCCCATTACGGGCTTCCAGATCCAGCCAACAGCACAGGATCCCCAGAAGATGTGAACTTTTTGATAAGCAATGAGTTTTTAAAAATATCTTCCAAACATTATGTTTACGTTACCTATCTTCTTTCTAGAAATCGACTGCAATAGCAGTGTAATTTTGATCCATGTTTCCCAGGAAGGACATTCCAAACTGATCAACTGCAGGCTCCCTCTTGTGTTTATTATTTGTTTTTAATACTGTTATTCTTACACTTGTCACTTTTTGCCATAAGCCTTCTCTTGGGAGGGAATGACTGATGGCATTCAGGATTATTTCTTGATCCCTCCAGGATAGTATATTTGATTGTATCGTGATGATGATAATATCTCAGCTTCTCCAGACAGAAAAGGACCACTCGGGGACCCATATCCTCTTCCTGGGGGTTTTCTATAGTACTTGTAGTTTATCAAATGTAACACAGGCAACCCTGTTAGCATGACCTCTAAAACTGGACCAAATTACCTCCTACCTACAAGAAGACTTTGGGCTTTGAGGTCATTGAAAGTAGAGGAAGTGACCAGTCCCTGAAAATAAGAAAGTTTATTCCTGTGTAACAATCAGAAAGTTATTTCAAAATGTTTACAGCTTTGGGTAAGTTTTGCCATTTGGTGATAAACAACCCAGGCTCTCCTCACAGAAAAGAATATTAACACTAAGGGTAAAATTCCTTCGAGGAAAGCAAAATCATCTAAGAACATTCCAGAAGGACTCAGTTGTCATAGCATGCATATAACTTGTGAGCTCTCTTCCAATAAAGTGATGTCTCATTTTCCTAGCATCTTTGGAGAGTATTCCATATTGAGTTGAAGACATCAAGAAATATTTCTGCATCTTTGAACATGCTGACAAACCCTTTTAGTAGCGCTGGTTATTGTACTATGTCGCTATGTTGCACAAAAGAGGTGAGCAAGGGAATGAACCCCAGCAAGAAGTTGTGCTTTCTAGCACCCCAGGGATCATTGGGGTAGGAGAATGGTTGGCTCGTCAGCACATGGCCCTGGCCCTGACCACTGCCTGCTCCTGGTATCAGTGGTTGTTCACACAAAGACTTGCCCAACCACAAATGGAGAACAATTTTCTTAATTGTTCAGTACTAAACATGTACATTCTTTCCACCTTGTCCTTAGGACTGAACAATAGAGTGAAAAAACTATTTGGATAGTATTTGTATTGCATTGAGTATTATAAACCATATAGAGCTGATGGAGGGTTGCGGGTCACATGAAATATGCTATTTCCTAAGTGTTTCTTGAGCCCCTGCAGGTTTGTATATTCACGGGGTGGGATGTCCTGGGGCCAATCCTGTTCTCCCCCTCCTCTGTGTGTGTGTGTGTGTGCACGCACACGTATGTGCTTGTCTGTGTCTCTGTCTCTATGTGTCTTTCTGTCTGTCTGCCTCTCTCTGAGGCTAAGCTTTCTTCGTAATGGCACCTTTTCTTCTTTGCCTGAAATGTTATTTCAAGTAGTTGGGGCATATATTTAAAGACAAGGCACATGGAACTTGCCATTCAGAGACATTTTTACTGCCTCTCTTGTTGTTACATTACCAATGGCTGAGATTTGAATTTTCTTGTAGCATTATTGAATAACCATATCATCCATAAGCCCTGTGTGCATACAATACATTTAATGGTCATTGGTATTTGTTTAATGCTGAATAGTTAGTAACCTTCCTCTTAAGAATTGTGTGTTATTTTTCAAGTCCTGTGCCTATTATAAAGTAATGGAATTTGATGGCAATGGTCAAGCTGCCACAGGAAGTGGAGTGGCTTCCCCTTTTTTTGAACACCCTGAGTAGACGTTTGAATGCAGCTGGAGTTGAGATGTCTTCCACTTGCTCCGCATGCTTGCTGGGATGGTGATTCTTTGAAGCCAGGTATGCTGATTAAATGATGCATATTCAGTTGACGAGTCCTTAGTTTAAAGAGAAAGGAATTCACTATGGGTTTCCTCATCTCTGTCATGTAAAACCGGCATAATAACAGCAGGGGCTTCAATAGTTTGCCTAAAGTGAACCCCTGCCTAGCAGTTGCTGTCATTATTTTCAGTGTCATTGTTTCCTCTAAGAAACTTTGTCTTACACACTCATAGGGATTCTCCAGCCTCAGTCTCCTAAGTACTTAGATTATAG
>LOJH01032465.1:0-16540 GCA_001685095.1 Ellobius talpinus
TGGTTGCTGGGAATTGAACTCAGGACCTCTTGAAGAGCAGCCAGTGCTCTTAACTTCTAAGCCATCTCTCCAGCCCACCAAACTATTTTCTAATATGGACATTTGCATCAGCACATGAGAGAGCCTGTATCTTCAGTCTTCCCAGCATTTGGGTGGTCATTATTTTTGGTCCTAGTCATTCCACTAGATAGACTGGTGCACCTATGCATCCATGTATCCTGACCACTGGAGCGCCAACCCCACTGCCCGAGGCTGCTCATGGGGCTGTTTGCTTTTGTGGCTGAATCTGAGGCTGCCTAGTCCTTTATTAGATGTGTGGTTTGTGCATCTTTCTTTCCAGTCCGTGGAACCTCTTAACGTGGCTGTTCACAGAGCACCGACTTTCAGATCTGATAAGCTCAAATGTATCAAGCTTTTCTTTATGGGCGTTTTTAGCATTAAATAGAATTCCTGGTTCAGCTCCAGGTGCAGACTGCTTACTGTCTTCGCTTAAGGTTTGATGGTTTTGCATGTTGTATTCAACTATGGAATTCCTTTATATCAAAACTTAGGTTCTTTTCCAGCCACCTCCAGATGTCCACCTTCTCTGGTGCCACCTATGAAAGTTATCCTCCTTCCGCTGTCAAAAGTCAAAGGCCAAAGGTCAGGCCTGTGAATCTGGCCTGAGTTTCCAAGTCCTCCATTCACTTCTGCCGACAGTCCCACTCTGTCTTAGCCGAGTAGCAGAATAAGAATTCAGGTCAAGTCTCTGCTTGATTTTTCCTTTCCAAGGCTGTCTCGGTGGCCCCGATGCCTGGGTTTTTCCTAAGGTACAGGGTCACCGAGCCAGGCATGCTCCTCTTCTGCTGTGGGACGAAGGTCCTTCCTCTGGTGTTCCTTCGACTTGCCTTTCTGCCTTAAGCTGTGTATGTATGGGGGGGGCTCAAAAAGACACCCCCCCTCCAATGATGGGACCTTGACCTCAAACTGCCTGGGCTCTAGAACTGTGAGGAAATGAACTTCTGGTCTTTCTTAACTGTTCAGCTTGTGTTATTATCACAGTTGCACAAACAGACCAGGCTAGCTCCAAATCCAGGGTAAAAAGACATGGAAAGAAAGCCTAGAACTCACTGTCATGGCTCCTGGGACATGCGTGCAGCATGCCCTCTGTTCCCCTTTACTGACTTCCAGGGTACTGCACTAAATGACAGAGGGACAAGCAGGTCTCCCCAGCATCTGGGAAGTTACATTTATGCCTCCCCTGGAGCTTTTCTTACTGAACTGTCAATATCCCCAGTTTCCAGGTCCCTGGGGAGTTCATTCAAAAGAATTCTCAAAACAACAAAGTTCATTGTCGCTGGTTCCTCTGCTTCAGAGGAAACCGTGACCTCCAGGTAACCCCAGGTCCATTTTCCTCTCGGAGGAGTCTTGAGGGCCTGGACAACAGGCACAGATCTCTCTCTGCCTGCCTCTGGGACCTCAGCACACAACAGGACCTGTTGTACTGGCGTCTGTTGCCAGGACATGTTTGTGATGTTTATTCCCTGAGATAAAGCACGTATATCAGCCTAGAGCTTGGAACAAGCTAAAGCAGGGGGCTGACTACTGAGGCTGCACTGTAATTATGCCCCTGTGGGTCAGGCATGGCCTTGAAGGCTGCATCACTCTAGACTGGAGTCCTCTTAGAACCTAAAGGGAAGAAACAGGATTTTAGAGGCACATTATACAGGAGGGCCTTGGGTTTAGTCAGAGCAAGATGGCACCGACATAGATCCCAGCCATTTACGACGAAGTGTGGACAGGGAAAGGGGCAATGGGCTTCTAGTTCAGCCACCAAAACCTCTAAAACCTCAGCAAACACAAATGCATAAAGATCAGGTCTAGAGCAGACTGTGCCTGTTCTCTCAAGGGGACAGGATAGCACACACAGGCTCCTTGCTGATGGGAAAGCCAACTTAAACTATTCCTGGTCCAAACACATCGGAAAGCTGGGCTGAGAAAAACCCTGGCTGCCTCCATCCTCCTAGTTGTCCCAAACATGACACAGAGCCCCTCAGTCACACTTGGAAGGGACTGATCAGACCTGCTCACCCTGATTTAGTCCTGCTTCAGCCTCCTCTCCTGGGAGAGGCAGGAAAAATAAAGACTGGGTGGGAAAGATAATTTGGATTAATCAAATAATTTTACAAGGCTTCTGATTTGTTTCAGTCTTCTTCTGACCCTTGGATCGTAGCAACCACCCCACCCTGTCACAGAGCCCCCTCCTCCCTGTTCTAAGCCACCCTCACATAGCTCTATAGTCCTTAGCAGACAACTTGACCCTTTAACGCTATCACAGTACTGTCCCCTACAGACTGAAGGAAACTTCCAGAAGGCCCACGCTGGCTCTCTGCACAACTCTTTCGGGGCAGTGACATTTCCTTTCCAGGGGAAGAAACTAGAAGGCCAGGTAGGAGGAACCTGGGCACTAAGCAGTGAGCCCCGCAGACTGTAGCCTGCCCCCTAGTGCCCCTTCCCACTCTGTCTGTGCACCTGGCAGGTGGGTACTTCTAGCCCTGGCTCCATGGGCTGAGGGCTGACTGGACAGCTCTGGGGTGGCTTGCAAGTATACAGAGACTCAATTCTAAGATATGACTCATCTTTTTTTTTTCTCTCACAAAAACCTTGTCTGAGAAGCCTGGGTTTGCCACCCATACACGGGTAGCTGCATCTTCAGAGATGTACACAGCCATTCTTAGGTTCCCCAAAGCACACATACCAGCCTGATGCAGAAGCAGTGCCTTGTTGTGGCTGCTCTGCCCCCTAGTGAGCACTTCGAGTTAAAGCGGCTTACAGAGGAAGGTACTTGGTCAGTGGAAGCCAGGATATTTACTACTCAGTGACTCCCACCGCCACCCAGGTGAGCAGAGGTCATTCACAGAGCCTTAAAGACCATGGCCAGTCCCAGATGACATCATGGCATGTTGAGCTGGAATCCAAGGATTCACAGGTTCATTAACAGTGTCATGGTGTCACGGTGACCCTCCACAGATGACTGAGGCACACACACACCTGGGCATATCTGTGACCCCCTGCACACCACCAGCATCCACACTCACAACCTGGATGTCTGTGATCATCACGAGCTCTGCACACACCCGAAGGCTTCCGTTCCTTTTCCCGGGAGCATGTTCAGCACTTGCAGAGTGATGGCCTATTGGAAACTGCTCCCTTTCTTGCCTCTTTGTAACACAGAGGGGCATAGCATCTGTGCAGATGTTGAATTTGTATGTACCCTGTCTATAGGTGTCCTGGTTTTATTTCCAGTTGTCATGGTAAAATACCCCAACAAAAGCAACTTCAAGGGAAAAGGGATTTATCTGGCTTACTTCCAGGTGACACCGTCCATCGCTGTGAGGAAGTCAAGGTGGGTGTCTGAGGCGGTTAGTTTTGTCCACGATCAAGAGCAGAGAGAAACAAACGCAGACATGTGCAGGGCTCCCACCACTTGCCGTCTCTACCCATGTGTACCATGCAGGGCCCAGACCCAGGGGATGGTGCCGCCCACTGTGGGACTTGGTCTTCTTCATCATCCAGCGTGACCGAGACAATCCCCGACAGCAAAGCTGATCTAGACAGTCCCTCATTGAGAGATGCTCTTCCCAAGTGATTCTAGATTGTGGCAAGCTGACTATTAAATGTGCCCACAGCCTCAACAAAGGCAAGGGACACTGCCCCCTGTCTGCTGTCAGGAGGGATGCATCTGATCTGGCAGAGGACTTCTCAGTACTCCTGGCTCTGTGGACATACAGGTCAAGTTTCTCTATTACTCTCTGGTCCCCAGGCTTTTCTCTGAGCTGTGGTGACTGTCCCCTCATCAGTGCTTCACTGACCAGCCTGGTGACAGATGTCCCTGTGGGTGGTGCCTCGGAAAGCTCCCAGGAAGGAAGCCCTGTCACCGGGATGAACTTGCCCACCACTGAGCATCATCTGACAGCAGGAAGTTTACCCCCCAGCACACCTTTCTATAGGAGATGTTCTGTCTTGGACCAGAGCTCAGGGTGCTAGCCTGGAGCTGGCAGGGCAGCTTAGTGACGCACCCAGACGCGTCACTAAGCATGTCCCACCGATCCTCACAGCCTTAGGGTTGCCGCTGTCCCTGCCACCATCACTCCTGCCCCAAAGCCTCTCTGTGTAACCTTGCCTTCCTTCCCAAAAAGAGACTCATTTCAGGGAGTTCTGCCCACAGAGCTGCCCAGCCGGCTGCCTGATAAGTGAGCTGCAAGCAGGCAGAAGCAAGGTGGACATGCTGGAGAGGGTGGACAGGAGCAGTGGCGCCATCTGTCACAGACACACCACCCTTCTGCTGCGCAGATGATGACATGTGCTCCACATGGCGCTTCTTGGCACACTATGTCAGAGGTCTCCTTGGGTCTGGCCAGCAGCTTTTCCCCACCTGGACAGACACTGGACGGAACCCACTCCCTGGGTTCACAAGATGGGAAATGGAGCCAAGCAAATAGGACTCAGCTGTGACCAAATGATTATGAGGTGACATACTAGAGAGGAGCCAGCTCTGTCCAGGGCACAGGATTCCTAACAAGGCTGGTCAGACTCCAGCTCACCTGCATTGTAAACAGAGCATAGTGCAGAAGCATTTCCTAGGTAGCCAGAGAGGGCTGGGACCAGATCCCACATTCTCAAGTTACCCTGCAGTTAGCTATGGCTGCAAAGGTCATTGTCTGCCTATTATTTGCATTATTATTATTATAATTATATTACTATTATTGAGAAAGAATCTCACTATGTAATCCAGACTGGCCTCAAATTCATAGCAGCCTTTCTGCATCAGCCTCTTGAATGCTGGTAAGACAGAAAAACAAAACATTTAGCCTGTGGGACTACACAGGCAGGCTGTGGGTGGATGTCATTCCCACACCCTGTGCATCATGTAGGCTCCGGGCCATCCTGTTACAGATCACTGTCCGGGAGGTGGGCGGGATGAGGAATTACCACCTCAGTGCAAGAGGGTCTGTCTCAGAGGTAACGCTGAGTTGGGATTACAGAACAGTTACACAACAGATGGGCCATGTCCACAGGAGGGCAAGTACTCCCATGCCCACAGACCCGCCGCTGGGTTCACAATACAATCCTGTAGCTGCTTCGACATTACAATAACACACAGGGAACTATACATAAGCCTTGCTGTAGGTACTTCTTCAGAAGTATGTGCATATTTAAGAGGTTTGTGTTACGTGATTGGCACTTAAGGTTTCAAGTCTGAAGTCAAAGTCCTCTATTTTGATGCAGTCCTGAGACCCACAGAGAGCTGACCTACATAGCCAACAGGCAGCAGCTCTGCCTGAGCTGGCCGTGGGCAGTGGCTACCCTGAAGGCCATCTGGTCCACCTGGTGGAATTCCAGCAGAATTCCATTCCACTTAGTTTAAATACAGAGCTTCTTCACATGTCCGGAACTGGGGGCAGCACCTGTCCCTAACAGATACACAGGAAAGAAAGAAGTGATTGAAGCGCTTTCACCTGTCTCAGGATCAACCAGTTTCAAATTGCTCTCCATGAAAACCACCATAGCATCAAGATTTACATGAAAAGTGTCGCACTTTGCCTAAAGACTTAACAGTTTTATGATGGAAAACATCACGAAGTGCCTTCGTGGCTGGAGGAAGCCAAGCCCTCAGAGCTGCGGAGACATGGCTGTTACAGAAGTCTGCCTCCATGTTTCGATGCAGTGAGGCAGGCATCATTAGAACCACACCCACCCAGCAGGAGCCTTCCCATGCTGCCCTGCCTGCCCCCTCCCCTCGTGATACCCTGCACATCTGTCACACTGCTGGGCATGAATGGGGTACCTTCTCCTGGACCCAGAGTCTTACAGGGGGCAGGTCTTCAGGGGTGTGGCAGGTTATCACGGGTGCAGCAGATCTCTCAGCCCTCTCGCTCCTCTGCACACTGCAACCTCCAGCCCCTTGTGGCTCAGTGACCTGTTAGGTGAACATGTAGCTACCTCAGTTACATTTCTGCAAAGGGCACTTGCCTTGTCCACTCAGCAGGTTTATTCTGCCACTGATGTCAGTGTGTACTCATGGGTGTACTTTGCATCAAGATTCACCCAACCTACTTTGATGCTCATTGTTCCAGGGTTGGCTAACTGGGCTCTTTGCTAGGCTCCTGTACCCTCTGACCTGCCCCATCATTGTGGGTTTGGGGTATTTTTTTTTTTAGTACTTCCTGACTCTCTGGTACTGGGTCATTGTGTTTCCCATCCTCCTCCTAGAGTCAGAATTTTCTCTGAGGATCCTGGATCCTTTTACTGGAGGGGGTATTAGACAACAAGAGGGTGTTACCAGTAGGCTCCTTGGTACTGGGGTAGTGACAGCCACCTGTCAGGGCAGGAGACAAAGATATGTACTGGGGTGTGCCCAGATTTCTGAAGGTGACCGTCTGCATCTATACTGGGCTAAAGTGAATTCCCATGCTGACTCCATCCCTTGCCAGCTGCCATCCCTCCACCCTTTCCTGTTACCTCCTCTACTGGTGAGAAAGCGGCGCCCTCCCTTGTCACTTAGAAGGCCACGGCTAGTGTATATATGACAGTTATCAGGTGAACCTGTGCTCTCAAGGGACAGAGCTCACCCAGCCCAGGGCTCATATATGAGTTCTTCTGTCCCTTCCTCTGGCCTCTACTTTGCCTGGTTTCTAATGTTGGTCCTGAAAGTCCTGACCTTCAGGGAGGGGCTCTGTATATTTGCCATGCAGCTGATTCTCTTGTGGCAGTCCTCATTCCTTCTTGGACCCTTGGGCCTCCATGACGCTTCAGTTACTACCCATAGCATGAGATCCTGTGGATTTTGATAAGTGCACACCATTGTCCATCCATCATTACAACAACACTGCTTTCACTGCCTTAAATCCTCTAAGCTGGACACTGCTGAGCTTTGGAGGCTGAGCAGGGCTTGTGAGTTCAAGGCCAGCCTGAGACCTGTCTCAAAAAATACCCCAAACCAAATCTTCTGTGGTTGTCCCGCCTTCCTGTCAGCACTGACCTTCCCGCTGTCTCCACAGCCTTCCTTCTCCACACTGTCACACAGTGGGGTCCCACGGCAGAGCCTTCAGATTGGCTTCTTTTCCTTAGCAGAGTGTGTTTAAGGTTATTGCCGCTCTCCTTCCTGTCCCTGGATGACATTCCTTTCATTGGCTAGTTTGTGTACCCTCTGATACTTTGTCTGCGAACTACTGGGAAGTCCCACGTTTTCAGGGCTCGTGAATGACACTGTCATGTCACTCACACACAGTTCTCAACTCCTCTGGGTGGATGCCAAGGGGGACTGCTGGGCAGAACGTAGTTTTGAACGAAATACCCCGTCTTCCACGCTCACATAGTAAGACTCTATGTTCTCTAAGCTGCCTTCCTATGTCCTGCTGGTCAGTTTCCAGGGCTGGTGGCAACAGGGGCATGGTGGGGTTCTTCTTGTTTCTCTCCTGACATGATTCTGGGCATCTTTCTGAGCACTGGATTTTGTCCCAGCAAGTTTGGAAACAGCCAGAAGAATGGATGTTGCCTGGGAGAAGGAAGTGTCTGCACAAACTGAAGAAACCCGAGCAACTGCTACTGGCCAGTGATGTCCGGATGCCAGGTCGGCCCTCCAGGCCACAGCATGGGGTGCCATCTCCACTGACAGAAGAGGTAGGGCAGCCGGCAGGCGTCCAGCAAGGCATTAGGTGACTGTGACTCTGGAGAGGAGCATGCTCTGTCTGCTGGTTCTGCTGCCTGCTGTGCAGCACATCCAGACACACCCCCTGCAGCTTTCACAAGAAGCAGGAAAGGTCACCCGGTCAGACTGCTCATTAACATCACATCTGCTATCCGCTTTCTTCCACAGAGTACTTCGCAAATGGTTTAAGAGAAAGTGGAACGATATCTTACACCTGGGGACATGTTCCTGGTCTGAGTGGCAGAGTGACACAGAGCCCTGTGCTGTTGCTACCCTGTAGTGTAAAGTCAGCCCCTCGCCACCATGTTGAATAAACCGCGCTGTGATGGTGCAGGGACTTGAGGAACAGATACCCCGTGAGGACACTAGGAGCCCAGAAAGGAACACTGCAGCTTGGGAAGCTGGTAAGGGAAGTGAAAAGGCATGGAGCAGTGTCATTCAGATCTGCAAAGAGACAGCTGGACCTTACCTCAGCACAGAGGATGCCTATTGGAGGGTTCTGCCCTTGCTCTATTCTGTGGGAGACCCTGAGCAGCACAGTGTGGAGGGTTCCACCCTTGCTCTATTCTGTGGGAGACCCCGAGCAGCACAGTGTGGAGGGTTCCGCCCTTGCTCTATTCTGTGGGAGACCCCGAGCAGCACAGTGTGGAGGGTTCCGCCCTTGCTCTGTTCTGTGGGAGACCCCCAAGCAGCACAGTGTGGAGGGTTCTGCCCTTGCTCTATTCTGTGGGAGACCCCGAGCAGCACAGAGTGGAGGGTTCTGCCCTTGCTCTGTTCTGTGGAAGACCCTGAGCAGCACAGTGTGGAGGGTTCTGCCCTTGCTCTGTTCTGTGGAAGACCCTGAGCAGCACGGTCTGGCCAAGCTCTCTGGGATCACATGTTGAGGCAACTCGGGTAAGACCCCATCCCCAGTGGTCAATACTGGTAAAGATAACAGCATGTCTCCTGGCTTTAGGTCCACATGGGCCAACCTCAGCTGTGAGAACAACCACTGGGAGGATGTGACCCTTAGCCATGGATGTGGTGGGGAAAGCTGCTTAGCAGAGATTTATTAAACAGACACACGTGTGTGTGTGTTCCATTGTCAGCTGGTGTTGGAAGTATCCAAGGGCCTAGGCTTTTAAAAAATAATGTTTTGATTAATCATTTAAGAATTTCATACAATATATTTTAGTTACATTCATGTCCTACTTCTTTCCATAACTCCTCCCAGAGCCACCCCATCTACTCATCCCTCCCCCAACTCTGTATACTTGTTTGCTTTTTCCTAATAACCCATTGAATCTGATCTGTGCTGGCCATACACGATTAATTAAAAACTCAGAGAGAAATTAGGGTTCAACCTGAAGCTCTGAAAAACAAAGCAGCCAGCCACTGGCTCTCACCTCTACTTCAGTCTGAAATGGCGATCCTGCCTCCAGGAATCTCAGAATTAGACTGAGACTGAAAGCTGTTTACTCCTATAATCCTCTCTAGGGCTGGGATTAAAGGTGTGCAACACTGGGATTAAAGGCATGCACCACCTGGTTTCTATGGCAACTAGTATGGCCACTGGGATTAAAAATATGTGTTACCACTGCCTGTAAGGGTGACAGGTGGGCCTGTTTTACTCTGATATTCAGGGAAGCTTTATTTATTAAAATACAAGTGAAATGTTATTACGCTTGTACACTGTAAAGATTTGTCACTCATATTAGCTTAATAAAATGCTGATTGACCAGTAGCTAGGCAGGAAGTATAGGCAGGGCCACCAGATTAGGAGAATTCTGGGGAGAGGAAAGGCAGAGAGAGTCAGTCACCAGCCAGATGGAGAGGAAGCAAGATGAGAATGCCTCACTGAGAAAAGGTACCAAGCCATGTGGCTAAACATAGATAAGAATTATGGGCTAATTTAAATTGTAGGAACTAGTTAATAATAAGCCTGAGCTAATAGGCCAAATAGTTTATAATTAATATAAGCCTCTGTGTGTTTCTTTGGAACTGAACAGTTGCAGGACCTGGTGGGACAGAAACCTCTGTCTACAGTAGATGCTCTAACAGTTAGAGGAAGTAAAATTCTTGCAGACCCCCTGGAACATTCTAGCAGGCCTGCAGCATGACATTGTCATTTATGAAGCTAATGCTTGATAACGTGTACAAGGCCCCAGGTTCGACACTGTTGGTGACCGCTGTGACTGCAGGCCCCACCTAAAAGATGGCAGGGAGGCTCACACATCTGGATTTTGCATTCAGGATCCTCAGTGTGGCCAGGGCTCCTCTGCTCCCAGCATTTCAGATGACGGCCTTCTGGTTTACCACAGCCTTTTCTCATTTATTTCAGGGACCTACAACCATTTCTCCCATCCCTGGTAGAAGCAGCAGGACAGAGCCGGTTTTGCAAACTCACCAGCACTTGCAAAAATGATAGCGTCTCTCTGGCAAGCCCCCTTGCTTCTTAGATGGGATTCTCTGAAAGCCACGAGTGGGAAGACACTAGAGACCCACAGGACCACGCATCTTCACAAACAACATTTCCGCCAGTGGCACTGGAAGCCAGTTCCTAGGGGAGGGATTTGCAGAAGCTATGCTGCTTCCCTGGGTGTCTCACACATGCACCCTCACTAGCAAAGCTCCTGGGTTTCTGAGCACATCTCAGGCACGGCTCTGCCGTAGCAGGATCCGTGGAGCTGTTTTTCTTTGTGAGCTTAAGGGAGTTAAATGAGTGCATTTCCTCTGCACTGCTGTAGTATCCTGCGATCTGCAGTATGCACGAGTGTGTCTCTGTGTCAGTGCTGTGTGCATGGGTATCTGTGTGTACAAGTGGTGTATGAATGTGTGTGACTGTCTATGTTATGTGCATGTGTAAGAATATGTTTCATCTGGGCAACAGTAGCACATGCCTTTAATCCTAGCACTGGGGAGGCAGAGATAGGTGGATCTCTGTGAGTTTGAGGCCAGCCTGGTCTACAGACCAAGTTCCAGGACAGTCAAGGATACCCAGACAAACTATTGTCTTGAGACCCCTCCCCCACAAAGAAGAATGTCTATGTATCCATGACTTTGCCTACTCTCTCTCTAGATCTCTTCCAGCCTGGCTATATTCTGCTAAGCCATTGGCTGAAACAGCTTTATTCTTTAGCCAATAAAAGCAACACATATAAAGAAGGACATCCCACATCACCTCTCTCCCCTGTTCCTACCTCCAGCATTGAGCTTTCCAAGTACTGTTACAGATGAGAGTCCTCCACATCAAAGACCAGAGCAGGCTCTTCCTCTGTCTTCTGTCTGCTCCCCACCTTCACGGGGTTGTGGGGGGGGGGAGAAACAGAGATTCCCTCTAGGTAGGAAGGCTAGTAGACAGCAGTGATGTGGTCTGTCTACTCAGACACTCTCCAAACTCTCCTCTGCCTCCAGGGATTCCTATTAAAGACTCCTAGCCATGTGGCTCATCTAGACTGAGCACTCTGGACATCGTAACACATCCCAGCATGGAGATGATTCTCAGGGTACCTGCAACTGACCACACCTTCACCCACACACTCATATTCACACACAGGAGTGGGCATGCACACCACATGTACAGATTCTGCTCTTCTAAGCTACTAAATTTACCTTTACATTCTGTGTCAAAAGGGGGAAGAAACGGCTTTGCACCCGATAACAGAAGAGCTGCATGCTGATAGCATCTTCCCAGCTTTGATCCTGGCCAAGTACAATCCCCAAGTACTTTGCTCATGTCAGGGAGATGACATGGGCTTCTCTGCCAGGCTCAGTGCCCAAGAAAGGGACTTGAACATCACCTGGCTTCTTGCTTCAAACTCAAGAGAAAGTCACTTTGCATAAGGGACAGAAAGACACAAGTGTGAGATGCCCTCAGTCGGGTCTGATGCAAGAAGATTCTGGGGTCCCCCTCTGCTGACTACGAATATAGTTGCCATCTGGAGGGCAAGGCTGCTCCCCACACTCTGCTTACATCCCAAGACCACCTCTCCAGCAAATGCAAGGGGAGAACTCACCAGGGGTGCCCGCCCAGACAGTGGCTACCACACACGCTGGTATCACCAGGGATGCCCGCCCAGACAGTGGCTACCATACACGCTGGCACACACTGCATTTATCAGAGATGTGGAGCCACTGGGTGTCTGCTTACTATAGCAAAGAAGGAAAAATAACCACAAAATATGCATGGCTCATGTGTTCAGACTGAAGCAAAGTGAAATCTCATAAAGAATCAGACTGGCTGTTGGTCCCTCCGGGACATGGGGGAATGTGATATTGCACCTCAAATATATTTCATGGTCTACTTGATTTATAAATAACAAATTGCATCTCAGAGTTCCAGATGGTGCTGATAAGATGAATGAATACTGTTGCCGAGAGCCTGACTGAAAAGACAGACTCTGCAGGTACCAAAAGTGACTTCAGCTAAACCGGCATGAACACCGGGACAGCGGCCATGGCTGCATGGCTTGCACACTTCCCATCACAAGCATTTCTAAGCATTTTTTAAAAAGGAAGTACTGAATTTTAATGTCTAATTTCTTCAGTTCTTTATATATTTTGGAGATCAGTCCTTTGTCTGATGTGGGGTTGGTAAAGATCTTTTCCTATTCAACAGGCTGCCTTTTTGTCTTATCGACTGTGTCCTTTGCTTTACAGAAGCTTTTCAGTTTCAGGAGGTCTCACTTATTTATTGTTGCTCTTAGTGTCTGTGCTACTGGGGTTATATTTAGGAAGTGGNTATATTTTGGAGATCAGTCCTTTGTCTGATGTGGGGTTGGTAAAGATCTTTTCCTATTCAACAGGCTGCCTTTTTGTCTTATCGACTGTGTCCTTTGCTTTACAGAAGCTTTTCAGTTTCAGGAGGTCTCACTTATTTATTGTTGCTCTTAGTGTCTGTGCTACTGGGGTTATATTTAGGAAGTGGTCTCCTGTGCTCAGGCATTGAAGGCTACTTCCCACTTTCTCTTCTATCAGGTTCTGCGTGGCTGGATTTATATTGATGTCTTTAATCCATTTGGACTTGAGTTTTGTGCATGGCGATAGATATGGATCTATTTTAATTCTTCTATATGTTAACATCCAGTTATGCCAGCACCATTTGTTGAAGATTCTTTCTTTTTTTCCATTGTATAATTTTAGCTTCTTTGTCGAAAATCAGGTGTTCACAGGTGTGTGGATTAATTGGGACGGGTAAAAAGGTTTCCTCAGACAGGACACAGAGGTCCCTCACAGGGAGAACCTGCCAACCACACACACCCGTGCCATGAGGTAGCCTGGTCACAGTGTTTGTACCAGCAAAAGAGACAGTAGACAGTTATAATCTTAACAGATAACTAATTTGTCCAAATCCTTATGGCTATAATTTTGCTTTCCCCCCAGTTTTTATAACTACAAATAACAGCTATGATAAACATCTTGGCTCATGAATCTTCATGACAATATTTGGATTATTTCCTAATTCAATTTCTAAAAGTGGTCCTGGGATTTTTATTCATGATGACTGTCTCTTCCCCCTCTGTAGCCATAAAGGTTCCACTCTTACTAGCAATGGATTTAAATTAGGTCCACAAGTGGGCACAGAGGGGGACATCTGTGGTTACATTTATGCTTCCTTTTTTTCCTCTTTATTTTTATGTATATGGGTGACTTGCATGCCTGCATGTCTGTGTACATGCTGTGTCCTCAGAGGCCAGAAGAGGGTATCAGATCCCCTAGGATTGGAGTTACAGATGGTTGTGGGTGCTGGGAATCAAACCTGGGTCCCCTGGAAGGGTAACCAGTGCTCTTGGCCACTGCACCACCTCTTGGCCCCCACATCCATGATTCTATAATGCTGCCCAGGGTGAGTTCCCATCCTGCTGTACTGTGCTCTCCCTCGGTCCCCACGGTCAGCTCTCTAAGGTGACCGCCACTATGCTGCCCAGGAGAGAGACTTACTAAAGCCTGTCCTTGTGGCATTTTGAAAAAAGGTACTCAGTCTTCATAACTGTGGCTTCTGATGTAGTTTCAGTGTTCTGCTGCCCAGGGTCCTTTGTTAGAACATAAGGCACCTCTAAGTAACTTCCGATAGCCATGAGCTCTGCTCGTCACTGGTGAACAAACCCACTGATGAAGGCCCACTTTGTGTCAGCATGGAATTTCCTATTTCCTTGATCATGGACCAGAAGATGAAAATGCCTGGACAGAAGAACACCAGGGTGGTGTCCATGGCGGCCTCAGATCCTGTCTCAGTTGAGGATAACATTCCTATCAGCGCCAGCCCACATTAGACATGATGCTGGGAAGCCAGCTCCTAAGGACTCAGGGGAGAAAGATTTCAGTGTGCCTAACGCTGGGTGGAGACCAAGGAGACGCCCTCTGCTGGGAGAACAGGAAGCCCTGTGGTGTGAACAAAAATCCCTGAAAAGAAGCCGGGTCTGGCGGGGTACAAATTACCTCCTGGCAGGAGTCTGCATCTGCAGAGATGACAGGCCAGCTGGGATTTCAGTCCTGTGGAGGGATGGGAATTTTGTAGGTTCAGAGGCTAATGTATCTCGGGCTAGTTATAAACTTCTGGAATAGCCATTCCTTGCTCCACTTTGTATCTGAACCAACACCTCGCGATAATAAATAAAAGACCATTAGACACTGTTAACTTAGCAGGACAGCAGCTTCCACCAATCCAAGCTGAGAACATCATCAGTTAACATCCTGGGTCTGTAAAACAGCTCCCCCACCTCGCTGTACTGGTCTCTCCAAGTGTACTGTAAATACCACCAGTGGTTTTGAAAATTGCTTTGATTTGTGACTTCCTTTGTTCTAGAAAATTATAAAACCTTTATAAAACTGTTTCCACAAGGAACATGGAATTTGGGGGACCCTAAAACTGCATTCTGGCCATGGTCACTCATAATGGTTCCAGAGGAAAGACTTGTCCTGTTTAAGATGAGAACTGTGGTTTTTATGGCCAACAGTGGGGACTACAGAGGTCAGAAATGTCCAGGGAGACAGTGGCTTTAGGACCCAGGAACTTCTACCTGAGACTGGCTACATTCCTGCCTGTCCTCATGGGCAGCTCCCACTGGGCAAGGGGGGAAGAGGAAAGGTGTCAACACAGGGAGAAATTCAAGGCAAAGCCAGCAACTCAGACAATGCTGAGTAACTTGAAGAAGCAACGATAAATATGGAATAGTGTGTGTAGTAACATTTAGTGGCTGGCATGCCCCCTTTGGTGCTTCAAGGTCAAACACACACTTCAGAAGAAACTCTCCTAAACATCACCCTTATCACAGAGAGCATCCCAAATTTAAGGTTCTCGTGGAAGATTCTACAGAAACAGCTCACAGTTGACAGAAAACTCACAAAGGTCCTGATGAAATGCGGGCAAAATCTCTGCCCCCCGCCATTGCTGTACTGCAGGTTAGTAAGAGGTGAGCAAGGCCCTTGAGATGGCTCAGACACATACTGCCCACCTCCCGGAGGACTGTCCCTGTGGTGTCTCATAGTCACCTGTCTAGAAAACACACACTGTTCATTTTAATTAAACAGTCATAAACATTGGCTAGTTGTCTTCAGTCCATCCAAGAGCCAGAGGGGACTGGGGGCGGGGGGCAAGACCTATGAACTCTTCAGGACAGGGTAGGGGCCAGGGTGAGCTCACCCTGGAGTGGTCTCCGTACAGCCTGCCCCACTGGCCCCTCCCCTTCCCCCTGGCAGCAGAGGTGAGGATTGCTAACCATACTTCCAGTTTTGACCAATGACACACAAACCAGTCCCCTGCAAACCCATTTTCACTAAAAAATGCTTTCTGAAAATATCAAGAACCCTTGCCAACTTCCTGAATAACAGAAACTCACAAGTGATAAGATGTTGAGGGATTCGGAAGGCTGGAATGAGAAGTTAATCACTTGCAATCAAGCTGCCTGCACCATTTGCACGAGCCCTGCAGGCTGTTAAAGCAACCCAGAAAAGACTAGAGAGTGAAGCGCTAAGCAGCTCGTTGCCAGGGTCTGCTTCTCATGTGCTGAGCAGCTGAACAGCCGTTGAAACAACTCCTCCACACCCAAGTTTCTCATTAAATGCACACAGGGAGGAGGCAAATTCTCCCAGGGAATTTATACAAAGAGCCAGGAGACTGAAAGCCCACAGCCCTTGAGTTATCAGAGGTCATCTCCCCAGGCAGAGATAGGGCAGGGCCCTTCCAGGCTACATGCCCCAAGCCCGAGGAGATGGGATCCACACATCTGCATCCACTGGGTACAGATGCCACAACCAGGGCAGTTCATCCATTCTCCAGCAAGCTGTCATTAGGACCCCCCCACACCAGCACAAAATGATAAAGTTGGTTTCCTTCAACTGGCCAGTTCCTGAGGCCTTTAGAGTGGCCGGTTGCATCTGAGCACTAACTTCCATCATTCTTCAAGGCAGGGACCAAGTCTGTTCTTCCTAAGCTTTTCTCATCCTGCTCAGCCTCCAGCCCTGCCCAGTGATCATATAAAAACACATTAAACCATTAGGTTTGGCCACATGCAGTCACAGACAGAGAAGGCCATGACTGGGAAAGAATGCTTGGGGATTCAGCCTGTCTGTCATACTGATCACCCATGTCTCTCTCCATTCACCTAAGCCCGTGTAAAATAATATACTCTGCTTTAACACACACACTGTCCTGGCGGGTATTCACCATCACAGGTGCTTCCTCTTCACCTCTCAAACTCAAGCTTCAGGTGACAGGGCATTTAAGAAAGCTAAGTGGGACATCCACTGCCAAGGCTGGCCCTCTAGGAGTGTGATGCTCCCCACCCACCAAAGGGAGCAGGCAGCAGCATTCATAGTGGGTGGAGTGATAGTGGTGAGACCACAAGGCAGGCAGAGGTCTGGAGAGGGAGG
>LOJH01032466.1:279-13757 GCA_001685095.1 Ellobius talpinus
CGTTTATTTAAAACATGATTGACAGAATACAGACAATTCTCCCGTACCACAACACCTTGGGGAGCCAACTTCCTACATGGTTACAGGGTGGGTGGGACACAGAGTCAAAGCAGAATCCAGCTTTGGTTTTGTATTGTTTACTCTGCTCCCTTTTCGGCCACTTGGGATCTGTTTCTTTCTGACTTCATCTTGCTACGAAGGCGGTGTGGGTCCTATGCCTATCACACCAGTGGATTTCAGAAAGCAGGAACGTTAGTTCCACAAGCTCTGGGTTGGAAAGAGAATTTACTTCAGGATGAACCACGCTTTGAGTCTCATGCCTTCATTACTTAGTACTTATTTATTATTCCCCACCTGAATTAGATGAGACTTAAGGGTTGGTGTTAGAAAGAGTTGAGGGTTCACAGTTATTGGGAGGGTATATTTCACATGGGAGAAGGACATGAAGGGACAGAATGTAGGCTCTGAATCTATCCATTTGATTTTATACATTTATCCTAAAAACATGCAGCAGTTTTAGCCAAGAAACCACACTCCCCTTTTAACAAGTGAACTTCACAGTGTTCATCTCTCCTGGAATGAGAAATGTTTCTTTTCCTTCACAGGAACTGTAGCTACCACACCTGGCTCACTGTTCTGGGTCTCCCAGCAACCTGATTAGCCAGCTGGGGCAGGAAGTGGTAGTCAGTTCCACTCAGTGCCCTCCTCCCTAGGCCTGGTGGCCTCAAGCCTGCTTGAGAAGGCTTTCAAGGAAAGAGGCTGTCCTTTGACAGGAAACACATGCTTTTCTGGCCCTGCACATGATAAATTGGGCAAATACACCTTAATTTAGAATTCAAGAATTAGGAAGCCCACAGGACCTCCAGTATCAGTCATGTTCTCTAATAAGCAGCACCCCTCCATGGCTTCTGCATCAGTTCCTGCCTCCAGATCCCTGACCTGTTAAGTTCCTGTTCTGACTTTCCTTCATGATAGACTGTGGCAGGAACATGTAAGCCAAAGAAACCCTTTCCTCCCCAAGTTGTTTTGGTCATGGTGTTTTACAGCCATAGTAATCCTAAAACATACGTACATTTTGAAAAGAAAAATTGGATGATACACACCAAATAGCTAACAGCAGTTACTTCTCCCACATGAGCCTGAGTATTCAATCTGGATTTATATATAAATCCCCTTATTCATTGAATAAGTTCCCAACGATCTTTCACTATTTTTGCTAGACAGGTGCTCTACGACTGAGGTACATTTCAGCCCCTTTAAGATGTTTTATTATATGATGACTATTTACTTAAGGAAGTCCATACTATAAAGTTAGTTCTTTTCAGCTTTAGCTTTTCCTGTGTCTTGGGCTGAGAGTCCCAACTTCGTAACATTTCCTCAATCTGTGTAGATGAGGCTGGCCTTCAAGGGGGATCTACCTGTCTCGGCCTCCAGAGGGCTGGGATTAAAGGCATGAGCCATCACTGTCCAGCACGTCTTCTTTTCTTTTCTTTTTTTGGTGTTTTGAGACAGGGTTTCTCTGTAGCTTTGGAGCCTGTCCTGGAACTCGCTTTGTAGACCAGGCTGGCCTCGAACTCACTGAGATCGCCTGCCTCTGCCTCCCGAGTGCTGGGATTGAAGGCGTGAGCCACTACAGCCCAGCTACATTTTCTTATTCTTACTGTCACTGTCCCTTCTCTAGCACTGCTAGAAAGGCCTTCGCCTCCAACCATTGGCATTATTCCATCAGGCAGCCTCTCGCATCCTCAAAGCCAACTTGGCTGTCACAGTATGGTGACTGAAGATTTTACTGGACACTAGTCTATGTGTTTCTGTGAATGAAGTTCATAAATGGATTTACACATGATCAATCAGATGACTTTAGACTACACGAGCCGGTATAAATGTGCAGCCCCTATTCTCAGCTACCCAGGAGGCTGAGGAACTAGGCTCACAAAATTCCATGAGTTTGAGACCACCCTGGCAGTCATAGAGACTCCATTTCAATAAAAAAGTAATGTCTGTTACTACATGTTATCTAGGTAGACTTATCTATGCTTGCTTTATATCACATGAATAGAAGCTCCTTTGACTTAGCTCCCGACAAATGCATTGTTAGCTAAACTTCATAATCAAAATAAAACAGAACATAAAAAAACCCAGATTTAATATAGGATTGTAATTATCATGCTGCATATCTCTAGTACTGGGAAAGATAAAAAGTCCAAGTATAGTTTCTCCTGAGTGAGTATAGCTTTCAAACCATCATAAAGTTGAAGAATAACTGACCCATTAGAAGCTGGAATATATACATGTCTGAACTACCAGAGTGCCATGTGCTGAGAGGCTTGGGTCTGGAACCCTGCCTTGGCGTGGCAAGGAAATGAATAAAGGACAGGCACATAGACACATGTGCATAAAGGCTGGGGTCAAGGGCTGGGTGTGCATATGCTCATTGAGTGGTCTGCTACCAATAAAGCCTGGAACCTCAGTGTGTGTGTCAGACACAACGCAAGGGGAGGGGTTAGCTAGTCTCAGTAGCAGGATTCTGTAGGTGAGCAGTCTCAGGGTGGGAAATCCGGGAGGAGGAACCTGCACTTGCTAGTATTTGTACACGTTGGTCACTTGCTCACACTCAGACCCTGGGGGAGGGCTTTGTTGTTTCCAGTGGACTGATGTACTCAAGTCATTGACATGGTTGTGCCCACATCAACAATACACATTCACTCAAGACTTCATTCAGTCGGGGTTTCCTCCATCCCCTACAGTGGAGAGCGTGCTTGTGCATGTGTATGTGTGTTTGTATATTTGTGTGTATGTGCATTTATGGCTATGTGTGTATATGTGTTTGTATATGTGTGTATGTATGTGTGTACACTAGGAATCAAAATGTTCAATGAGACTATTTTATTTACCTTTTCTTTTCGCAATCCATTTTTTTAAGATTTCTTTTATTTATATGTATCTGAGTGTGGATGATGACAGAGGTCAGAAGAGGGTATCAGATGCCCTGGAACTGGAGTTATAGTGGTTATAAGCCACTTCACATAGAGTGCTAGGAACCGAATTCTGGCCCTTTGGAAGATTACGAAGTACTCTTAACCACCGAGCACTCGTTTTACAATCTTCGAATTCATGTTCTACTTGTAAGTCTGTGACTATTGGCTCTGTAGTGTTGAGGCATAGACTCTAACCCCCGGGGAAGAGCTCAACAACCGTCTGTTATACTTTATTGCAGTGTCCATGCGCATGCTCTTATCTTATTGAAATGTAGTGAGAGTGTTTATTTCCAGAGTACTGTCAGTTCCTGTCCAGGAACAGAAGCCGGAGAGAAAACGTTTGTGCAGAAGCCATGGGATGGGTTGTGCAGATGAATGACAGCCCAGTTTCACACTGTCCATCCAGCATGAAAAAAACAAATCACCCTCTTTTCCTGATGAGTCACTGTAGTGTCTGCTGTGTTCCCACCAACACCAAAACAAGGTACTGGCCCAAGTTATGGCCTGGGCATGTGTATGTGAGTACTCAGTGCTCACGTGACCCACTGTGCCTGTGGTCTGAGCACCACTGTAGGTGCTGTCTCTCTCCGACAGGTCTCCATTGCTCACATTCATGCCTCACTATCCAATCAGACATCATTTACAAGACATAAGTGTAGGCATGCCAGTAATGCCAGCACTCAGACGACTGAGACCGGAGAACTGGTATTTTAGGGTCGTCCTCAGCTACATAACAAATTCTAGGTTAGCCCAAGTTCCATAAGAGCCTGTTTCTAAAAACAAATAAGTAAGCAAACAAGTAAACAAATGAAACAAAGCCATAAACTCAAAGATAAACTTGTTGTTATTGGAGTTTTGGGGCAGAAGTCCTAGCTCCAGAAGTTGTAACAGGCTTGAATCTGCCACTCACCCCAACATGCCAATCAAGGTGATAAACAGTGGTACAGAACAGAGACGGGAGAGCTACTGGATGTGACCACACTAGGGAGATTAGGTAGGGCACCCACACCTGTCTCCAAGGGGCTGGCAAGAACTTTGAGACTTTGAGAGAACCGAAGGAAGGTGGCAGGAGATGGTGGCTGCGCTTGTGCACTGGTCCATCTTAGTCCTGGTTCTGCAAGAGGTTCTGGTGAAGTTGTTACTGTGGTCACCACTTAATTTATTGGGGCTCTAGGCGTAGTTCAGTAGTAGCTCATATGCTTAGATTAGTGTGAAATTGGGGGCTTAGTCCCCATCACCAAACACTACCAACAAAACAAAACAACAGAAAACTTTTTTCCCCCTTGGGGGACAGGAGTTCCAGACAGAGTTTCTCTGTGTAGCTATGGTTGTCCTAAAACTCACTCTGTTACCAATCTGGCCTCGAATTCACAGAGATCTGCTTGCCTCTGCTTCTGATGTCCTGAGATTAAAGGTGTGTGTCACTATCACTTGGCTTTTTTTCCCCTAAAGAGCTTTATAACTGAAGCATACTTATCATTATTTGTGTCTTCAGAGAAGCATAATCTTTTCTCTGTAGAGGGTCTTGCTTCAGTGTCCGTAGCTGCTGACTGATAAGGGTAGCAGATACCGAAGGTTTGAATGGCTAAGGAAATTTCTTAAAATAAAGCCAAGCATCGGGATGGACTCAGTGGTAGAGCGCTTGCATAGCACAAGCAAGATCCTGGATTTGCTCCCCAGCTATGCGAACTAAACTAACAACTGAACCACAGGATATCTGCCTTATCTGGGGTGGTGAGATGGCTCAGTAGTTAAGAAAATGTATGGCAAGCCAGGCGGTGGTGGCGCATGCCTTTAATCCCAGCACTTGGGAGTCAGAGGCAGGTAGATCTCTGTGAATTCGAGGCCAGCCTGGTGCCTGGTCTACAAGAGCTAGTTCCAGGACATTTCCAGAATATCCAATATCTTCTTCTGGCCTTTGAAGGTAATTGCACTCACATGCACACATGTTATATAGACACACAGTCACACACATAATCAAAAAGTAAAAAAAATTGCTACATCTATTGATTTTCCTTTCACGAAAGATTTCCCTTTAGGACATGATGCTGTTGGTAATGTTTTATTAGTAGTAGAGAGTCTTTCAAAATTGGAATCCAGGTGACTTACATCCGAAGTCCCAGCATTCAGGAGCTGGAGGTGGAAGACTGCCATAGAAAATTGAAATGTGTTGTCTCAAACCCTGCCACTGTTTTACCAACTAAGTTTATGTATTTGAAATCCTTTGTTGTTATTTCAACAATATCTACTGACTCTTCACTATAAATAAATAGATTTCAATAAATGACTTTCTTTGCTTACTCACTAGCCCCACCTTCAGCTTCCTTTTATAATTCTCTCGCTTTTCTATCACACCTAAGGTGAAGGTCTGAGTTCTTCGAAATATCTATGAGAGCTAGGATCAGCTCGCTCTTAACTGTTAATGCTGATATTCTGCCTCTTCCGTTGAGTCACAGATGATCTTTATGACATCTAGAATGATGACTAATGGTCAGGTTTTAACTTACTGTTCCCAGACCCATCAGAGAAATCACTGCAGTAACTGCAGCGTTAAGAAATTGATTTTTAAATAATAAGACTTAAACATTGAAATTGCTCCTTAATCCACTGACTCCAGAATGGCTATTATGTTAGTCATGAAAACAACATTAATCTTGCATTATACATCCATCAGAGGTCTTGGGTAACTAGGTATATCATCAACAAATGGTGAAATTTTGAAATGAATCTTTTTTTCTGAGCAGTGGGCTTAAGCTATTGAGTGAACTGCATTTGGGGAAAAATGTGCTGACATGCAGACTTTGCTGTTCCATTTAGCAAGCACAGGCAAATTATACAAAGATTTTGTATAATTCGTAAAGGCTTTAGGATCTCTGGAATAACAGATAAGCACTGGTTTCAACTTAAGGTGACCGGGTGAGTTGGGCATGGTGGTGATGCACACCTGCCATCACAGCTCTTGGGAGGCCAGGTGCTTTAGGGACTTGTCTCAAGGTGACAGACAGCACAGCTGACGAGAGGAGAGGCATGTTTTGGCTCACAGCTCAAGGCACGTCCATTATGATGGGGAAGCTATGGCAGCGGGAGCTTGAGATAGCTGGTCTCATTGTATCTAGTGTCAGGAAGTAGGCGTGGATGAAAGCTGGCACTCAGGTTTCTTTCTCTTTCTCTTTCTTTGCTTTTTGTTTTTTGGTTTTTTAAGACAGGGTTTCTTTGTGTAACAGTCCTGGCTGTCTGGGAAGTCACTCTGTAGACCAGGTTGGTCTTGAATTCACAGAGATCCATGTGCCTCTACTTCCTGAGTGCTGGGATTAAAGACGTGTGCCACCATGACTGGTTCCTATTTCTCCTTCTCAGTCCTGGACCCTAGTCCTTGGAGTGGCACCACCCACAGTTAGTCTTTCCACTCCAACTAACTTAATATAAATAATTTCATGGGCATACCCCTAGGGTAACCTAGCCTAGGAAATCCCTCCCATATGTGACCAGGGGCTAACCCAATCTCTGCAACTCCTCACAGGTATTCCCAGAGGCTTGTGTCCCAGACCATCTGAGGTAGGCATAGTAACTGTCACAACTGAGCCAGGAAGATTGGGAAATCAAGATTAGCTTTGACTGCATAGTGAGCTCTTTTCTCAAGCAAAACACAGTAAAACAAAACACCTTACATAAGGTCATCAGTAGTACTAGCCTCTAACAAGGAAGGCAGCTTGGCATGAGGCCAGACATTGATCTCTCTCCTCTTTATGAAAGTCCTTGATGACAACTTCCTCCAGGTACAAATGTTTCATCTACGTTGAAGAAAAATCTATTGTTTGTCGTAGTTACCTTTATCAAAGCCTCAGCTCGGGCTGGAGAGGTAGCTCAGTCATTAAGAGTGAGCACTTGGAGCTGGAGAGATGGCTCAGTGGTTAAGAGTACTAGCTGCTCTTCCAGAGGTCCTGAGTTCAATTCCCATCAACCACTGGTGGCTCACAACCATCTGTAACGGGATCAGATTTCTTCTTCTGGTGTGCATGAAGATAAAGCACTCATACGTAAAATACAAGAATAAATAAGTCTTTAAAAAAGAGAGTGAGCACCTGCTGCTCTTTCATGGGACCCAAGTTCAGCTACCTGCTCTCACACTGGGTGGCTGTGTGCTCAGTTGGTAATTCTCTTGAGATACACTGTGATCCCTTTGTGAAACATTGCTTGAAGTCTCCTCCTGTCTTCATTCCATGATAGACTTTGCTGACTTTGTCCCATCTAACCGCCCCCCCAAAAAAACACTATATAAGGTGCTGTACTTCTTAATAAGCTTGCTTGGCATAAGACCTAGCTCGTGCAAGACCTCACAACCCAGCATTCCTGTCTTTATGTTTTCATCTCCTGGCTACCTTCACTTAGGACCTTGTCACTGAAGAACAACCTGCTGGTCCAGGTCAAGACAGACAGACAGGATAAGAATCAGAACCTGAGGCTCACTCGTACACAATGGTGTGATGTCAACCTGTCATGATCACGAGACATTTCTAACTGTAATGTTATTAGTCCACAAGATTATTAGAGGAATAAAAAGACGCTGTAAAATTGTGTCCCCTAACAGTGCAGGTGTGCAATAAATGTTGCTTTCTTTTCTTTCCCTTTCTTGTGCACTGGGTTGGGGTATGGCTCAGTAGTAGAGCATTTGCCTAGCATGTTCAAGGCCTTGGGTTCAATTCCTAGTAGTGTAAAAATAAATACAAAAATAAAAATAAAAAAATTTATGCCTTACTTAGAATAAATAAAATGATTTTCTACTCTCATCAAGTATGTTGATGATAGTATGTTATATATCCATGAGAAATGTAGAATATTAAAATAATTAGCACTTGCTTATTATTAGCACATAAGACGCAAATTATAAGATTTCCACAAAGGACCAAATACAGGTTACAAGAAACACATTAAAAAAATTAGAAGTTCAAATTGTGGAAAACTGAGTAGGACAAGATGCCTACCATCATCCAGAGATGAAGGTAGTTAGCTCCCTTATAAAAATAAACAGTTACGAGAATGAGTTTAAAATGAAACACCGAGCTTCCTAATTACCATACTCAGAGAGTTACATAAGGAAGTTATCTAAGGACCATTTCCACCTATTCAGTTAAAAAAGAATGTATCACATGGATCATTGACCCAAGAACATCAAGCAATTTAATGGAATGTATTTTAGCAGTGCAATTGGAGAATAATTGCTAATCTATCATGACATGGCTTTTAAAAGTTTTTTTTAATAGCAGGAAACTAAATATAGGTGAGATACAGGTTGAATTTCTTCTGTTGTGCAACTAAAAACCAGCATAGGCTAAACTAGAATTGCTGAAGAAGCTCCCTAGCAATGGATTAGCTCTACTTCTCAGAAATCTTAACTTACACAATCAGAGAACAGGTTATCTGTCTGCTACGGACATGACAGAACTCCATCCAGAAGCATTCTAGCCTATATAGGAAGCAGGTAGACAACCAAAAGAAACTCGTGCTTAGAGGATGAGAATGTAGCTCAGTGGTAGAATAGTTACCCAGTATAGGTAACTATAGGGTCCTGGGTCCTAAGCCCCCACTGTAAATAAAAAGTATTTTGTATCTGCTAATATGGACCATGTCTTCATTATCTTTAATAATATCGGCCTGCTCAACAGGAGTTATTCCCAGCAAGATACATAAAGGCACAAGGCACACTAAACAAAAATATATTGAAAACAAAAACAAAATACAAAATCTTACGCTTTATGATTTTAAAGAATATTAAGCCAGGAGAATCTCCAGGAGTTCAAGGCCAGCCTGGTCTTCATAGTGAATTCCAGGCCACAAAGACTCCATAGAGAGACCCTGTTTCAAAACAAACACAAATACCCAAAAAAAACAAAAACCAAAAAACCACCAACTGAATAAGAAATAATAAATAAATAACAAATAAATAAATAGAAGTATTAGCACAGACATGCCTATGAATTTTCTAAGAGTTTAAAACAGAAATAAATAATTGGAAATATTTGAGAGATGTCATAAATGAAAATATTTTGGCAATCATCCGTAATGTAGTATTTAATAACATTGTTGTTTATATGCCTCTAAAGAGGATCTTTAAGTCCACTATATAAATTGAAGTCTTTCTTTAGCAAAACAATTTAGATCTACAATGTTCACACTGAAGAGCATACACTTATTTATTTAATCAGTATTCAAACTACTTATAAGATTTTTGTTATAAAAGAATAGTCATATCAGAGGTTAGAACCTGTGTTACAATGCATGGTCTCCAGAATTGCCTAAAGCCTTTTCTGGGAGTCTGTACGGTAGAACCTGGGCAGCAATTTCCTCCTGGTTCAACAGGTTCGTTAAGATTCAGGATGTGAACAGCTCACAGGTCTCAGGAAATCCCTGAACTTATCAGATTCATAAGGCACCTTCCTCCCCAAGCTTATGTAAGCAGCAACAACTGCTGGAGAGATAAGACACCCAGATCTGTGAACTGCTTGCATATTCAGACAGCTTCAGGGTTGGAGCTTTTGTGAGTCAGCACCCAGGCTGGGGTTAATCTTTTGGAGATGCAGCTGTCTTTGAGTCACCCATGTTCCTGTAAGTAACCTCAATAAACTTTTTAGCATGCTGAATTGGACTTTGGTAGGCTTGGCGTCACATCAGCGCTTTATCTGGGGTGAGGAGAAGTTGGTTCATGTCTCCGCAGGAAATGCTGTGGAATAGGACCAGTCTCATAATCTGAAGACTTTTTTACTTTGTTGATCTATGCACTAGCAGCCCAGCATTTCAACATGTATTAATCCAGTTGCACCTCACTGTATTAGCCTCCTTCCCTGCGACGCACAGAGAAAATGCCAGTTTCTGCAGCTGGGTGCCGTGCCACAGGCCTGTAATTCCAACACTTGTTAGGTGAGTCGAGAGGAACAGGAGTTCAAGATCCTGCTCAGCTCCGTAAGAGGTTCAGGACTAGCCTGGTTTAAGACAGATGCTGATTCAGAAAACAGGAAAAAATGAAAGCCCAAACTCAGAACAATTCCCTGACATACATACGACAGTTGTGGAAGAAATCTTATTTCTCTGTTTAAAGCTGACTTCTTCGTGGCTTATAAATGTGATAAGCAAGCAAGCAAGAATGAAGAGACCGCCCCGAGTCCGCTTTCCCCTTCCGTTCACACATGCAGTGAGCCGGACTTGAAAGATTGACAGCTCATTTCCCCTCAGGACTGGTCCGCTGGAGGCTGGGCAGGCACGCCTTCCCCTTTCACCTGAACCAAGCTGCCAAGTTAGGTTTCTTTCATCGTGGGTTCTCTGCCTGGGCCAACTGAGCACAGCGCTTTCATTTTTAGAGCGGACCTTTCACATTCTGCGCAGGCGTGCGATTATGACTTGTTACCTGTGGGGTCATTATCTCGGAGGGCTGTGTGTGTTTAAACCACGGAGTGGGGCAGCAAACCACCAGCAGGGTTCCTGCTAATTTGGAGCTAAAAAGTTCAGAAGTGGGTAGAAGACTCATGGGGTGCCAAGACGACCAGCAAGAGCAGACTTGGGAGCCTTTTCTCTGCTGGGAACACTAAGTCATAGACAAGTAAGGTTCCTATGTAGGTGTGCCGCTGTCATTTTGAAGAGATTTAACAAACAATTCCTCCAGTTTTCTGAAGTAACCAAAACCTCGGTGCAGGGATTGATCAATTTACTGTGTTAATGTTTTGAAGTCATTGTGTTTATTGTATATTTGAGGGGAAAGAGGGTCTTTTGATCTGTCTACAAAAGAAAATAATTAAAAAAAATCTATATTTATTGAGGCAACATTTTTCTGTGTAGCCCTGACTGTCCTGGAACTAGCTCTGTAAATCTGGTTGGCCTCAAACTCAGAGATCTGCCTGCTTCTGTCTACCGAGTACTGAGATTAAAGGTGTGCACCACCACGCCCACTTTTTTTATTTTTAATGATGTATATTTCTGTGTGTCTGTGTATGGGTACGTGCAGGTGGGTACATATGGTTCGCCTTCTTCCTCGGGATCATGGGCTGCTGGTCCTCCACTGGGGAGAGAGCAGAAGTGGGGAAAAGGGTTTGGATGGCTGTGGATATGATAGAGGTAGCCGTCTGGGAGATGACTTCAGTGAGACAATGCAACTTTATTCCAGAGTATAGAAATACACAGGTTTGGGGACAGTAGCTGGGGAATCACCTAATTTGCAGTAAGCAGCACACTCCTATCATAAGGCTTTGTATGTGATATTAGGGTCCTACAAAAAAGCTCCTAGTACAAGTCTTAGTTACCATGTGTGAAGCAGGGGAAAGGCTTCTAGCAGGGAACTATGCCAAGAGTCACGCATCCCGGTTTAGAGACAGCTTTAGATAAGGTCAATACTCTGGACCTAGAGGGATTCTCCAGATAAGGGCAGGGAGAGAGCTGGAAGTCTCACTGGGGAGGGAGTCCCTTATGTTGTCGAGCTTGGAGAAAGCTATCAGGCCATGATAGACTGCAACCTCTGACCAGCAAGGCCTCCCAACAGGTGTAAGTATCTGCAGAGGCCAGAAGACAGTGTTGGATGCCTGAACCTGGAGTTATAGGTGATTATGAAGGACCTGATGTGGGTACCTGGAACCAAACTTGGGTCCTCTGCAAGAGCAGTATGTGCTCTTATTCCAGCCACCCTTGCTGCAAGTGGCCAGTGTTAAAGGACCTCATCACCTGAAATTTATCTCAACACATTTCTTCACAAACCCTGGGAGAGAATATCTAATATTTAAGAGAGAAAAATATGCTACATTTAAAGACCTCAGCCTCCAATACAAGGAAACAAACCTTAAGCCAAAATTGTGTGTGCTCCCCTCTAGAGTCCCTTGCTGATTGTGACACTACAGACTATTAAGGGGAAAGGTCTCCTGAGCTCAAAGGGTGGGGTCTCTGAGTTTAGCATATCAGTGAAGTGCTAAATAGGATATAAGGCTATAATATAGGAAGCTACTTCTATTGTCCTACTCTACCTTGGGGTTCCTGTTTCCTAGGGATTTATAAGCTCAGGGAAGACACTAGCTGGGATATAGGACATGGCTGCCCCCCCCAGCAGTCTTTTAGATCTGACATTGAGATGACCATGTGACTTTTGTCTGGATGTGTATGTGCTGATTTGACTTCCACTGATTCATGTACGTCGAACCATCCTTGTGTCACTGAAATAAAATCATCATGATCATGTGTGTGAACTTGTCAGTGTACTGTTGAATTCAGTTTGCAAATATTTTATTGAGAATCTTTTGTCTATGTTCTTCAGAGAAACTGTTCTATAGTTTTGCTGTTGTTATGCTTTAGATTTATTTTATTTTGTGTATATGAGTGTTTTGCCTGGATGTATGTGTACCATGAGAGGGCCTTCTGAGAGGGCACTGGGCCCCTGTAGTTGTAAGCTGCAACTGGGAACTGAACCTTGGTCCTCTTTGAGAGCAACTAGAGCTCTTAACCACTGAGCCATCACTCGATCCCTGATCTACAGTTTTTTTTTTCTCTTACATCCCCATCTGGCATCGTTACTGCTGGCCTTATAGAACAATCTGGGCAGTGCTCTCTCCCACTCTACTTTATGGAACATTTAGAGGAGCATTGGCACTAATCCCCTCCTCTAAGATGTGGTAGAACTCAGAAGTGACTCCATCTGAACATGTAACCTTATTTGAAAAGAAGTTTATATATATATATATATAAATTTTGCAAATTAAAGCAAGGTTGTAGTTGAAAGGACCAGAATTGGCAAGGACTCACTCACAAAAACCCAGTTCTTAGCACAAAGGAGATCTGTTTGCCCCAGAGGGAAAAGGGCAGGGAATAAGGGTCAAAGACAGGAGACAGAGGATGAGGGAGAAGGGGGAGAGATCGAGGAGAGGGGAAAGGGTATTAGCCCTAGAGAGATAATGGACTTTCTCTGGATAGAGAAGAGACTGACGTGGTCCACAGGCAAATGGCAGATTATAAAGTGGAAAAGGGGAAACCCCAAGTTAGGATGAGGTGTTTAATTTTTATTAGACAAGGTAATTAGTGCAGCCAAAAGGGGACTTTTGATTGCTAGACTTTAATACTTTGATAGCTGGATGTTGATGGTCATCCTCAGGAGGAAGTGGCCAAACAAGGAAACAGAATTTAATACTTTGATAGCTGGATGTTGATGGTCATCCTCAGGAGGAAGTGGCCAAACAAGGAAACAGAACTTGGTGGGTAGTTTTAGAACAGTTTATCGAGGAGGAGGGAAGGGGGACAGGTGAGACCTTCCAGAGCCATGTTTGCCATGCTTGGGCCTACTAGATCCCTTCAGCTTAGAATGGACCGTAAATCTAATACAGCTGATATCCTTGTAAGAAGGAGAATTCAGTCCACAGACACAGTGAAGATGCTGTGTGAGGATGAGGTGCGCATAGGAGTTAATCTGTGCACAGACACAGGGAAGATGCTGTGTGAGGATGAGGTGGGCACAGGAGTTAACCTGTGCACAGTGAA